>JAAGNO010026355.1:0-12548 GCA_033439905.1 Ceryle rudis
ATCTATTAATTCCCATCATCTTCCCGGTTACCAACTCTACATAAAGAGAATTATTAGATCTCCAATGCCCCTTCTTGTTATTCCTATTGATTTTTACTAGCTTACGAAAAATTGAAAAGGGGGAGCAAACACCCTTAAAAAGCATCATTTACTGAGCGGCCATTCCCCAACATGGGTTTGGTTTAAAGGAAACACTATATATGCGCCCACGTCTTCCGCAAGAGCGAGGGTAACGCTGAAGGGCATTTATTTGAGCGGCGAGGTCATCTGCTGAGCTGCGAGGAATGGAAACAAACAAATAAAGCCCAGAGCCCAAACCCAAATCCAATCTCGGAAAAGCCGGGTAAGTGAAATGGATTCAGGCAGCTCTAAATTGGCAGCGGTCCCACCCCTGGAGATCCGCGGGGTAGGTAATCAGGGGGAGAGCAGCGAGATGAGTTCCCATCAAGTGCATTGGCTTGGAAAATGGGGAAAGTTTAGGGTCAGGCGCCCGCGCTCCCGAGGGAAGGCTTGCCATGGGAAATGGGAAGCGGAGCGAGCTCCGGCCAGCGCCGCCGTGATTACTTGTTTCAGTGTCAATTTTCTGTACTTTGCAGCGTGCTGAAGACTTCCACCTGCTCACGAGGTGTTGCAGGGCTCTGGCTGCAGGAGGGCGATTCTTCCCTTCCATCAATTAGCAAAGCCTGCGCGGCCCTTGCTGTGGCTAACGTACGTATCCCACCCCGCCGTCAATGGGAGCGCATCCCGTTAGCGCATCCCACCCTCCGCGGATAGATCAAGCGCGAGTGTCGCTCGGTGTTTGCATTTTCCCCACGTGTATCCCCTTGTTGTTTTTTTTTCCCACAGAAGAGATACTTTGACTATGTTCAGCAATTCATCTTTGTGTACAAGCCTGCAGGTACGGCTGCTAGCTGCTCCCTGATGGGCTGCTGTCTTACACATGATGGAGAGGATTTGGAAGGAGCATAAACGAGTCTTGTGAACTTGGAAGCACGAGCCGCCTATCAGGGACAGCTTCTGTATTCCTGGTAATTATTCTATTTGGGATGGAGTGATTGCTCTGGCTCCTTACCTGCCTGTCATGCCTCTGGCAGTCCCTCAGGACCCCAACCCTCACCCTCATCCCCAGAGCGTGGGTCAAGCACAGCCGAGGCTGTCCCAGCAGCTTTAGAGGCAATCCCCTGTTCCGTGACTTCAGATGGATGCGCTGGTATCACGAGGACACAGGGAAAAACGTTGAAGAGGAAAACCAGATCACACCATCTTTGGTTATTTTGAAAGAGAGTAGCCACAAATTTGAGTGATTCTTTAGATTTGTGTCGGCAGGGAGGGGGTTTCCAGAGCTTTCACAACCATTCATCAAAGTCTGGTTTCACATGACACACGCCAAGCCCCTGCCCTGGCTCTTGAGCCAAAGCAGCAGCAGGAGAGCAAAGGGCCGCGCTTGGGAATGCGCAGCAGCCCCCGCTCAGCTGTGCCCGGGTTTGTTTTGCACGAGGTAACATTGGCTTTGAATTGTGTAGGTGAGGGACAACACAAGTCCCTGCAACGGGTGTCAACAACGCAGCGGCTCAAATGCCGTGAGCGAGGCGTATGCAGCACCAGATGAATCCTGCCGTAGCTCAGCCAGGTTTGGTGACCGAGACCTAAACTGTCAGCCCAGCCTTGTGCCCAGCTGGGCAGCTGCGTGACAGCTCCGGCACCAGGCAGGATCCACGACACTGCCAGGCACGGATTTTTAAGAGCCCACCTTGTGAGGCAGCCAACAGCAAAGGTCTCCTGGGCTGCGCTTCCCAGGATTTGTGGAAGGGCTGTTTACAAAACAACGGCCCTTTGTGCAGCTCGGTCCCAGGGGAGGCAGCGTGGGATGCCGAAGGTCGTGGTTTGCAGGTCAGAGGTCCAAGTCACGAGGGATTAAAAGAGATTAAATATCTTCTTCTCCAAAACTGGAGGTTTGGATAATTAATTGCTCCCTAAACATGAAGGCTTTAAATGATCGCCCTCCATATATGCCAGATTCATTCTCCTGCTCTGGTTATTTGTCTCTGCAGGGGAACATGCAGGCGGATGTTAAAAATATTCCTCTTTTTGTAAAACCCTGTTGGCATTATTCAGAACAGGGGCTGACCGTGGAGGACCCTCCAGATATAGAGTATGTCTGTTTTGGGATGCTGTGCACTGCTGGGAAGGTGTGCTGCAAGTCAAAAGGTGTCTACAAAAAACCCAAATATAAATATGATGCAGCATGGCTCAGATTTACTGGGGGTCCTTCCTAAACCTCTCACAGAAATCCAATGTTTTGACAAGAGATAGTTTTTTAATCTCCCCACCCCATTTATGGACTTTCCTGTTTGTGTTTCCCTCTGGAGTCAGGCAGGAGGTGATGGAGCCAGGCAGGAGGTGATGGAGCTGGGCAGGGGGATGGAGCCAGGCAGGACAACTGCCTGGTCAGCCCCTGGGAGCCCCAATGGCTTCACCTCTGAGCATCTTGTCCAACTCCACTAAGGATTTAAACACACGTTGAAATTAATCTGCTGGATAAAACCTTTTCTTCACAGCCTTTCATTAATCACCCGTCCTTCCCATATTTCCTGCAAGGAAAATAGATTTTTAAGCCTGTCAGTTGTGGTTTTGTGGGATTCATTTCGTGCCTTTTTTGTCTGTTCTTCTGCGCTGCCAGGGAGGAGGGAGACAATTAACTGCTGTTTTAAAAATGCAGAGCACTCATTACTGTACTTAGCTAATAGATGTGAATTATGTAACTGTTGGATGTGCTTAGGGTATTAAATATAGATTTTTATTTTGGGATATTAGGTTTCCCAGCAATGCAGAGGGTTGACATGGCTGAAAATTCAGATCCCAGTGGTATATAAAATAGGTAGCTGCAAAACCTGGATCCAAATTTGGGGAAAAAAAAAAAGACTACCAGGCAGTAAAGTGGGTGTTAGAGAGGGGTATGGCCTTTGTCAGGCAGGGCAGCCCTGCTGCCTGTGCTGGGCGTCTGCAGCAGGGACGATGCTGCCCGGCTCCTGCGCCCATCCTCCCGGCACGTCACCATCCCAGTAGCCGATGGTTGCCCCTGGGAAACCCATGGGGTATCAGCAGAGAGGGGCTGGTCTGCCAAATGTAGGGGCTTTCTCCTTTGGACAAGCACCTTCATTAGTTTTCAGACTGAAGTTTGTAATTTGCGGCCAAATGCCCCAATTTAGTGCTCTCAATTTGTCCCCTCCTCTCTCTGGGTTAATCTAAATCCCAGCTGGCTTAAACTGCACCGACCAAATGCCATCTGCTCCTCTCGCAGGGCCCTTCAGCAGGCATGGCAGCAGGACATGGATGGGACTTGTCCCCAGGGCCACCCTCCAAGGTGACAGCAGGAGTGCTGCCAGCCACGTGTCCTCACATGCGTTTGAGAGCAGGTAGGACAGAACGAGGAGGGGCTGAGGAAGGGGGTCCCTGGCAGGACGGTGGCACTATCACCCGTGTTGCATTGGACATCCCTTTTCGAGCTGTGACACCCTGCCTACAGCTCCCTCACTGCGATACAACCTACACAGCTCGGGGTGAGGCCATTCCCATTGCAGAACCGTTCTGGTTGGCAGAGACCTTTCAGATTACCGAGCCCAACTGTGAACCTGGCACTGCCAGGGCACCACTAACCCATGGCCCTCAGCACCACAGCTCCGCAGCTTTAAAACCCCTCCAGGGATCATGGGGACTCCACCACTGCCCTGGGCAGCCTGTTCCGAGTCTCATGGTCTGTATCAGCCTGTGAATAACGAGCACACTGGGGGCAGGTTTCTATACAAACCAACCCACATCCGTATTGCCCACCTGCATAAAGCGAACACAGTGGGCAGTTTGTGGAGGTGGTTTGGGGATCAGGCAGGACATGGTCCCTCACACGGGCTCACCAAAGCCCAGCTTGGGTTCCATGCTGGCAGGGCACCTCCAGGCAAGAAATCACACCCTGGTGCCACTTATGGATTGATGTGAAAATGCAGAGGCTGGGGGAAAGAACTTCCAGGAAAGGCAGCAGCGGAGCCCCCGGAGAGGGGTGCGACTTGATGGGGGGGAGGCTGTCACTCCCTAACGAAGCGGGAGCAATTAGCGGCTGTTGCTGATGGGAAGGGTGTCTGCTCTGCCAAGCCGGCACAGTACCAAGCAGCTGTAATTTGTCGGGAGTGTGAAGCCATCCCTTGAATAAGGCATGTGCTGGGGCAGACTGGGTGGATCCCAGAGGGTGCGGAGAGGGATGAAAGGGTAGCTCGCAGAGGCAGCGGTGGGTGGGGTGGGGTGCCAGGGCACCTCCGCTATCGCCCAGGGTGAGGGGGAAGAGTGTCCCATCAGCTTTGGGCCAGCAGACAGCAGAGTCACCCCTGGGTGGCCAGGGGCATCACTGGGTCTAGGCCAGCCCTGGGCTGGAGACTTCCAGAAATCCCTGCCAACCTTAATTATTTATGAATCTACGATTTCAGCCTTGCAGCAAGAGCGTGCCTCTCAGCAGTTCTGCTCTGGCCGTGGCAGAAGGCTGGGGGTGGCCAGCTCTCCCCTCCATGGTGTTTCCAGGTGGGCACCTCCTGCTCCCTGGGGAGGGAGATGGTCCTTGGTGCGGATGCAGGTGGAGCTTGCCCAGAAGACAGCAGCAGGGGTAGTTTGGTGGGTCACACAGGTGTAAATGTGAGCTCTCGGGTGCAAAATGTCCTTGCCCCCATGGCTGGCATCTGTCCCACGCAGTCCGTGGTCATGAAGCAGTTTCTCCCCGGTGTTTGCATGCCCGAAGCATGCACAGTGCCTCAAGAGCGCAGCTGGAGGCACAGCCCCCACTCCAGACAGGCTGCTTGGGCGCAGCGGTTATAAAAGAAAGTTTAGATGCTCACAGAGATAGTCGATTAAATAGTGCGTCTTCTGAGGCGCTCCTCTAAACCTTACACAGGGGCTTGCCAGGGCAGGCCATGGCGAGCAGAAGGCACCAGTGACAGGCTGCTGTGCTGGGGAGCGATGGAGTGACTGTAACTGTGTGGTGCTGCTCTGCCTGTGACCGTGCCAGGCTGCTCTGCCTGTAACCCTGCAAGGCTGCTCTGCATAAAGGGTACAGGAAAATCCCGCTGGCAGTGCTGGTGCTGAAGGATAAACTGCTTTGTGTGGTGACACCAGTGTTACAATGTCAATTGGCGGAGGGTTCTGGTGGTGAGTTGTGCGATGAAGAAAGCACCATGATTCAAAAGCTGTCACTAAGAGGAACCTCTGCGCTGTATAAATAGTGTACAAGTCACCCACTTTAATAGGATGCAAACAACGTTGTCATGTACCAGATGAGACAGGTCGCAAGGCAAGCTGTCATATTCCAGGACAATTGAATTGATTTGTGTTTGCTATCATGTTTTGTTTCTAAGGGGCTTGCTTGGGAAAACACAAGGAGCAGGAAGCTGCAGCAGCAGCGTTGGTTTTCCCAGCGCAGCAGGGCTCTGCGCTGCTGCTGGAGCGGGGCGCAGGCACCCTGCCCCCTCCTCGCCTTAAATTTAGCATTTGGCCAGTGCTAAAACACGGGGGGAGAGAGGGGGAAAAACTGGTGCACAAAATGAGTCCAGAGAAACCTGCCCCGCTCTTCATTCGCTGAAGAATAAATGTAATTCACGTCTTTGTTTCATGGACTGTAACGTCTGGGAAGAGGAGGAGACGTGCTGCAGGTGAAGGCAGGCGAAGAGCTCCAGGAGAGCAAGTCAAAGCACGGCTGAGAGGCTCTCGGGGACAGTTTGCTGGCATGTTTCATTTGTTTCCCGCGTTTTTGAGATAAATCCCTGACGTTACTGAGTCTCTGGGAAGATGGGGTCGGGCAGGGATGGTGACGGGGTGGCTCCTGGGGCAGGCGGCTGAAGGATGCACAGAGGGTTTTGTGGTGAATAAAGAGCCCAGGGGTGTGCTGTACTTTGAAGGGAGCTGGTTTCAGGTCTGCATTTCCCACTTTTGCACGGTGCTTCCGAGAAGGGACAGCCCGCAGTGGAGCCTCCTCGGCGCTGAGGCTGGGGAGCAGGTCAGCCGGGCTGAGCTGAGCCCTGTGCGGGGACATGGAAGCTGCAGCCACCAACCCTGACCCCCAGTTATTTTTGCAGACTTGTACTGCAAAGTCAAGGATTTCAGCTAACCTCTGAATTTCCTGGCTGTCAAACGTTAGAAAAGCTACATTTTTTTTTTTTTTTGCCTGATCAATGTGTGGATGTCTGTGGATGATGCTCTGTCTTTACAACTTTAGCCCCATTCTAACTGCACTGTAGCTATGCACCAAACCACGCAGGTATCTGCAGCCTCGCCTTGCCCTATGGCTTCTATTTACAATCTCTTTTCTGCCCTGGCTAAAGACGTTCCACAAACCTCCGACAGCAGGTAATCCCACGCGAGCACCCTCTCCTGCCGGCGCTGTGGCAGGCAGGCTGGGATCACAGCGTCTGTGTCCATCTCCAGAGCCCTGGAGGTTCCTATCCTGGGGTCCTGAGCCCCTCGCTCTGGAGGATGAGCCCAGGAAGGGCTCCAAGGCTGCTCTGGAGAGAAGGAGCTGATCGCTGTGCTCGTTTTCAATAGAGAGAAATCTATACAAACATGGTGACATTTTTAGGGCACGCTATTTTTGCCTTAGGAGTGGGCTGGAAAAATCAGAGTGGCTTTCAAGAAATGAAAGCACCTTATTTATTCAGAGAAAATAGCTCTACTGATTAACCTCAAGCTTTTCCACAGCGTGTCTTATAACATAAGACTTATTCCCATGAGATCTAAGGTTAAGAGGACAGGTTTAGGGGCTGAGTTTGGAGATGCTGTGGTGGAGGGCCAAAATGGATTTTACAGCTGAAACCTCCTTCAGGTGCTGAATGTGGCCATGTATTGTCATGCTATAAAATGGTTACCCTGAAGAACGACACCCCCCTCCCCCCAGGCAGGAGCTGTTCATCAGCAGCACGACACAATAGCAGGAGAAGTTACAAAAATACATTCTCCAGCAGAAGCTAACGAGATTTAGACGGACAACTACGAAGGGGCAAAAGGCAGAAAACACATTACCCCAAACTTCTTCTCATACTTCATTTGCTCCCAAGTTTGCAAAATTTCTCATGTGCATTGGTTGGGGTTTTTTAATGCATGAAATTCCATGAAATATATGACAATTCTGGAAAGTGACAAATGACACGGATGGCCCATCTCTGGGGGCAGATATACGGCGAGGTGGATTGAGCTCTTCCAGCTTTCTCACAACGCAGAGACATACAAACCATGGTGTGGAGAGGCTCCCAGACTTTCTTTTTTCTTTTTTATTTTCTTTTTTCTTTTTTTTCTTTTTTTTTTTTCAGTGGGGATAATAATAACAGTGTCAAGGACACCATTCAAGTTGATGCCTAGAGAGCTATTCAGTATAGACCTATTTACGGCCATTATAAAATGCCTGTGGATAGTTCAACGACCGATTTTCAAGAGTCTTTTTCTACCTTTTGAAGGATCAGGAAAATCTATCAAACTGGAGAAATTAAGCTATTTTTCTTCAGGGGAAGAGAAACAGAGTAGGGAGCTTCTCACATTAAAATGCTGCCGTAGATTCCCGATGAATGAAAAATTGGTCTGCATAATAATGAGCTGCGAGATGGATTTTTAAACGGCTTAAACCCACTCTTCACAGCTGCCGTGGCAGCGCGGGGGATTTGGGGCGACCTGCCTGCATTTGGCTGTATGAAGTTGAAAGATCACCCTTCTGGAGGCAGCTGCCAGTGGATTTTGCTGCTCCTGATGTCCATCTGAGCAGTCAGGGAGCAGGCAGCACTTGAAGGATAAAGGCAGGCACAGACTGGGCTTCAAACAAACATCAAACTTCAAGTGCAGCCTGACTGGGGCCATCCTTCACATCTCACAGGGCAAAGGACGGGCTTTCTCTTGGCTTTGGTGATGGCTGAGCCGTTATCCCCACTGGGCAGCTACCAGTGGGCTCCCTGGGTGCAGACCCATGGCCACAGGGAGAAGGAAATCACCCCTTGCACGCCTGTGCATGCACACACGTGTGTCTCTCAAGAGAGAAGTAAGCTAAACAGATGTCCTTGGTGCTGCCCTGCCTTCCATGCAGCTCTTCTCACTGCTATTTCCCTCCGGCTCTTTGCTTGTGCTGTCAGCCACTAACACGCGGCGCTCAAAAATACCATGCAAAGGAGTTTGCTTTGGAAAAATGTGGAGTTTGAGTAATGCGTGTTAATTACTTGCACAATAAAAGTCGATCGATATGCTAAACAAACAACTCTCTGCGCTCAAATGGGCTCCCGTCACGATTTTGTTATCAAGTGCTTGCCCTCCTGCCATCCCAAAGCCATAAATGGAAGCCCATTTTCTTTTCCAGTGCCTTAAGTTACATTTAATTGAGTGGGAAAGACATTTATTTTTTTCCCCTTAAAAGACGCCAACTCCCTCCTGCACGTAACCACAAAGAGCATCATCTCCCCATCATCCCCCGAGCAGGGCGGGAGCCTCGCTCGCCCTGGCTGCCCAGTGCTGGCTGAGCCCCGGCCCCAGCTGCCTCCCTTTGGGCTGGGGCATCGGTGTGGGGCTTCCCTTTGAGAGTCTAAGGACACGTCCTTGCTGGCGTGTACAACGTACGCACCCTCCACTCCGTGTTTGTGGGACATGGTGGGTAAGGATGGTCAGAGTGCCCCGAATTGTTCATTTCCCGCATCTTTATTAGATGCAGCTGCTTTGTCCCTGCTCAGCGGTTCTAAGCTGCCATCACACTGCTCCCAGGGCACTTACTGACACCATGGTGCTGTGGTGCCCGCATCCCCGTAGTGCTGCTGTCCCCATGTCCCGGCAGTGCTGCGGTCACCGTGCCTGGGCAGCGCTGAGGTACGTGCCGTGTCCTCCTGCCCTGCACAGCTGGGTGTGCAGTTCTGCGGTCCCCATGTCCTGGTGATGCTGCTGTCCCCAAACCCTGGTGGTGTTGCCGTCCCTGAACCGTGGCGATGCTGCAGTCCCCGAACCCTGGCTGTGCTGCGGTCCCCGAGTCCTGGCGATGCTGCAGCACAAGCACATCACAATGAAGGCACTATTTGCAGGCGAGATTTGACCACAGGCTTCACACAACACCGTTTGTTATTCTTGTGAATTTTTACAACTCACCAGTCATCCATTCTTCACCTATCTTTTTTGTCAGAAAATCTGAAATTTCACTTTCAGTTTTCAGGGCCAGATTTGCAAGATCCCATTGCCATTTCTCCTTCACTTTTCAGTCTAACCCTGCATAGCAGGTTTCCCTTTTTTTGTGCTTTATGAGAGGTAGCAATCGATTGCATCTCTTACAAACCAACAGTATGTACAATGCGAATATTAATAAATAATGATGTTTGGATGAAGGGGATTTGGATCTGCCACATGCTCTTTGGGTAAAATTCTTTACTTTAAACATTAGCTTTCGCATGTGCCACTTCTGCATTTTATTTTCTGCTGCAGAGGATATTGTTTCCCGTTAGACTGTGTCTAGGAAACATTTTCAGGGCATTCCTGTGGGACAATAACTTGGACGGTGAATTTCCACAGCTGACATTATGCTGTAAGTGCTCCAGGACCTGCAGCCCAATCCTCATCTGCTTGTTGTGCCGCAGAGGCGGCTCCGGCCGGCTCCTGGAATGCCGAGCCCCAGCCCTGGGGCCGACAAGGTGCTCGGCAAGTCCGGCACCAAATGCAAAGGCAAAGAGCATCTGCACCCGGAGCTAAGCTGTGGGGTGCTCTTTTACCACAGGGGCTGGGTTTTACATCACGGCAAGCGTGCATTTGCACCGGTGGGGGTACCAGGAGTGCTGAGCCGCTCTGCCAGGGCGGATCTTTGTTGCCCAAATGCCGGCGGTGGCAGCGGTTGGGGTAACCATCACCTCTTGGGGTGGGTGCCCACGGCAGAGCTGCCTGTACAACCCGGGAAGAGGTGCCTGCCCATGGGCAGAACATGGGGCTGCCCATGTTCTGCCAGGCACTGCTGTCCCACCAGCGTCACCAAAAGGATTTTAGCTCCTGGCAAGGTGAGGTTATCTTTTCTTTACTGCAATTTCTGTCACTGCTTGCAGAGCCTCCAGATGTATTCACCCCAGAAGAAACTGAGCATGGGACCAGGACATCTCAACTGGGCACCCTTGGGAAGGACCAGGCATTGCAGGCAAGCAACTGGCAGTGCTTGCTGGCACCTGGCTGCCACTGAGCCCAAGCCAAGGGTACAGGACAGGTCAGCAGCCACGCTCGTGGCTGGGCACAGCTCCTGCCATGGCACAGGGCCACAGGGCATTAAGCAGGGGAGCGGGACAGTGTCTGCTGAGGAAGGTCTACAGGAGACTGGGTGTCTGGGTCTGTCTGTCCTCACTGGGCAGGCACGGGCAGGGCTTTGCAGCATGGGGCACAGGCAGGGCTCAGCAAAGCTGGCTCTGAGCTGCCTCCCCCGCCATGGGTGCAGATGTCCCTGTGTCTCACACAGGGATAGGGATGTACCTGGAGCAGTGGGACATGCCGCACCGCTCTGAGGTTTCCCCCAGTTTATCACCCTCTCCCATGTGGTGAGCAGCTCGCCCAGGATCTCCAGCAGCGATGCAGATGCTTCTAGCTCACCTTGACCTCTAAAGAAAGGAAAAATGTCATTGTCACCAGCAAGACATATACCCGGTTGCACACAGCCCACCTCAGAGGCAGGTTTCAGGTCTCTTTATGGAGTTATTTCTGTTTAACAGCTGGAGAAACTGAGGCACAGGGCACAGCTCTGGCTTTCTGGGCAGGTAAGGAGGGATGATAAATCCCCAGTGCTTTGCAACCAGCCCTTCTGCAGTGAGCTCTGGCCCTGGCAGGATGCTCCCGGGGCTGAGAGCTGCACTGGGGGGGAGCAATCTCCGCCCCCCCCGCCCCAAGGCAGTGCTGCTCTGAGGAGCCTTCTCCATCCCCAACCCGGTGACAGTCCCCGCGGGGCAGCAGCTGGCTGATCCCGTGGGAAAGGCTCGCTGGCGTGCGGCCGTCCCCTTTTCTGCCTCCCTCCCGTCGCATGACTTTGTTCTTTGTTAAAAGACACACAGTTGAGGAGATGCAGCCGCTCTTTGTGCCAGCAATTTGAATTTGACCCTTTCCAACACCAAAAATCAATACTCCCGTGGAGAAGCAGTGGGTGCTATTTTTCTAAACCCTGTTTACAGCAGTACAGTCCTTTAAGGTAGATGTTATCTGCTCCCGAGTCCGCTGCATACTTTACCAAATTTTACAAAGCATTTTCTGAGCACATAATGACAGTATTATCTTTGTCCACCTGCTGAGAATAGCAGTGGGCTTACAATAAATATCTGCTTCCAAGATGTACAAGTAAGAGTCCATCTTATCTGTCCAGATGGAAAAAAAAAAAAAAAAAAAAAAGCCCCTAATTTACATCCCAGAAAGCACTGGGGTGTGACAAAGGTCATCAGCTGACACTGTACCCTCAACTGGGATGAAAAATATATGAGCCAGGACTGCATTGTTTGAAGGGGAGATAACCAGCACCAACTGCTCCTGCCGTCTCCTCTGCGCTTCCACTCGGTGATGCCGCCCCAGCCCTGTGCCCGTGTGCCACCCGACCCCGCCTCCCATGGCATAGCCTGGCTGGTGAGGGGTGGGCACACATCTGGTTTTAGCAGAAAATGACAAGCGCGAAGGGCTTGACCACACCAGCCTTCCCCCGGCACGCAGCTTGGCTAGAAACTCTTCTTTTATTCCCCCACCTGATTTCTCACCACATGCCATGTTTGCACAGGGCCTTTCCCATGAGGCTCGCAGGATACCTCTACGTGACAGCGACAGCAGAGCAGGTCCATATCTCTGGGTGCCCAGTAAGCTGTTGCCATCTGCACCACGCTGAGCTGGCCAAAGCACAGACCACCCGGGGACTCATCCCTCCTCACAGCAGTGATGACAAAATATGTTTCAGACGGCTCATGTCCCTTTTTTCACAGAATCACAGAACAGTAGGGGTTGGAAGGCACCTCGGGAGATCTTCTAGTCCAAATATTTGGGGGATAAGTCCTCTCCAGATCTTCCCAACACACGTGCCACCTCCTACGGAGCATGGGGACTTTGCTGCTCCTAGCTGGGATACTTCCTCTACTTCCAGCAAATGTTCTGGGCTTTACCAAATACCTCGTGATTAGCTAGTTAATGAGCTAATGAGGCAACTCTGGGCGGCTTCCCCGGCTTCTGAAAGCCCGGCAGCATTCTCCCTCCCTCCGTCCCTCCTGCAGAGGGTGGTGCCTCCGTCTCCCTTCAGCTGCGGGGCGCGACATGGCGGCGTCGACGCTGTTGCCGTTGCTGGTTGCGGCGGTGATAGTGCTGGAGCCGGCGTGCGCCCTGTGGCCGCAGCCCCAAGTCCAGCGCTCCCCGCCGGCCGGTGGCCGCTGCCCGCTGCCTCCCCGCCGGTTCCGCTTCGCCTACGCCGCCGGCTCGGCCGTGGGGCCGGGCTGCGCCGTGCTGGAGGCGGCCTTCCAGCGGTACTGGGCGCTGCTCTTCGCCGCCGCCCGCCCGACCGGTGAGGCGGG
>JAAGNO010026356.1:0-12442 GCA_033439905.1 Ceryle rudis
CCCCGCCGCCTTGCCGAGGTGGGCTCCGTCGCCCTGCCGCCGTGGTCCCCGTACCCGCCGGGGTGACGAGGCTTGGGGCTGGGGAAAGGTCTCAGCAGCGTGTGCCACTTGCTCGTGGCATCGGGACCCTCCGGAGGGATGCGCTGGTTCAGCCCAGGGTGGTGTGAGCTGCAGGTAACGCCTGTGGGAACTGTGCTGCATGTCCTGTGGGCTTCCAGCCCTTGGACATCTCCCTGCAAAGCCCCAAAAACACTTTTATTTACCCCCTGACACAGTGGGCATAAAAATCCCAGCTACCTGGATCCCTACTCCAGCGCCAGTGCAGTTGCGTCTAACGAGTCTGGTGGAAAAAGCTGCCGAATTTCGGGTGCTGAACCCAAAATCTGCCAGGCTGGAGCATTGGGAAGCACTAGGGCCTGGTCTTGCTTGATGCCATCTATCTGCTTTAGGCACATGGTGAGGCTCGGGTTGAAAAACAGCCCTTCTCCAGCCGGGTCCAGATGTCAGACCAGGGTTTGTGACCTGTTCCCTCTGCTCTCAGGAGTGATCCTATCCCTATCAACTCTCATGCTGTTCCTGAGTAAGGAAGGACAAGAGGTTTATGCTTTCCTTGAAATCGGCTAAAACCCCTCCAGAGCCAGCAATAACTAGGTAGATTCAGCTTTTACTGTTTTCCTTATTTCCCTTTTTCGGATGTGGTTTCTGCCAAACCAGGTGCCATATATAAATATATATGTATAAAAAATCTGTTGCCTTTGAGGGAACCGTATGGAAGCTGTACTTACAACATCAACTTGTGTCAGGAGCTTACAATATGCAGATCTGGGAAGCGGAAACCCTACACATGAGTCAATTGGCAGGCGGATGGGATTTTCTTATGCTTTCTGGTTGGAGATGTGCTTCCAAAAAAAAAAAAAAAACCCACCATATATTGTATTACAAACAACTATGCAGTTGCGGAGAGGAGGCTGTGTGCTGCAGCTGGTGCTGGAGGTGCAGCCTCCCTAGGCTGCACTGGGAAGGACAGACAGACAGATGAAAGGTGCTGCCAAAACCTCCCCAGGAGCAACAGGATCCACCGAGGCGGTTGCAAAAGTCGGTGCCGCCGGTGCCTCCTCCCTCTGCTCACTGGGTAGCCCGCAGCGGAGGGACTGCATCAATGGTTTATTAGTGTTATTAGTCCTGGTCGCAGCAGGGCTGAGAGGAGCTGGGGACGAGAGCGGCAGCGTTTCGTTTTGGCTCGCGGGGCTGGGAGGGTGCAGCAGAATGGGATTTTTTTGGGGGGTACTGAACTGCTGAAGTGGCAGGTAGCGGAAGTCGCCTGCCGTGGGTGAGGCGCGCAGGGCTGCACAGCGCCAGCAGCCTGCCTGGATTTATTCCGTTTTTTCCAAGCCACAAATCATCGCTTCTCAATATCTTGCACAGTCATTACTCCTCACTCACGTTTAAAGAGGCAAATTTGATCAAAATGCTGAAGGAAATAAAATAAACGCCAGGGACAGTCTGCGCACTCTCCTGAATCTTTCGTGGTGCCGAGGTGTTTTTTCAAACCAGACGTTGTCCGTGTCTGTTCAAACATAGGTATTGCAATGTTTAGCTCGTAGTTGTGAAGCTGCAAGCAAAACTGCCTGGAAACTGGTAACAAACCAATGCGAGACTTCCTTCTGCTTTCATTGTTCTCAGGGAGAGAAGGGAAGGACAAACAGGATGAGAGAGGATGCTGGCTTGCTCTAATGTGCTTTCCATCCAAGAACACACTGGATTATTTGTGAAACACATAAGGATTAAAGAAGAAAAAAATAATATATATATGCCCAGCCCCACAGATTGCCCTGATCCTCTGCATGAATGCCAAGTTCCGAGATAAAATGTGATTTAATTATGATCTATCCACTGTTTATCAAGGTGGTAAAAATGAAGAGGACCCTTCTGCTACCACGGACACAAGAAATGCATAAAGTGATAGCGGGAGGTGAAAGGAAAATCCCCGTGAGGGATGCCATTTCCAGGCTCCTCAGGGGAAAGGAGCAGCCTCGGTGTGCACCTGGTGACCTGAGATGCCGGGGCTGCCATATGGGCTCTACCAGTGCTTGGCCAGGATGCAGGAAGAGCTAGAGCTGGGCGATCATTTCTGCAGGAAGCTTTTCTATAGAAAATGAAGTTTCAGAGATGTGACCTCTGGTTTTTCTTACAAGGAGGTGTACATCTGTGTCTCTGTGTATCCTGTTTCTCTGCCAGGAGCATGAAAACAAAATCTTGTGGTTAGAGTCACTGGGACTCCAAGCAGAGTACTCCATTGAATTGCCCCAAAATATTTAGCTGTGAGTCAGTTCAGAATGAAATTGTGTTTCCACCTGGCAGGTCCCCCCCCAGGAATGGCAGGTGGACCTCGCTGAGTCTCACCACGGTCCCTCTCGCTGCACGGTGCCCTGTGCTCCAGCCAGCCTGGCCGTGTGGCAGTGCTGGCACCACTATATGTGAGCCGCGGCGTGGGCAGGGCGCTGGTGAGCCCAATGGAGGCATTCAGCTGCCACATCCTTCATGAAGCAAGAGCCGTGGAAGAGGAGTACAACCCCTCCTAGCTCAGCACCCCTTGTCTCTCATCAGCTCCATACCTGCATTTCTACTGCTGCAGAAGTTAGAACCATTTTGTGGCAAGTTGGTTTTGCCATTTCATTCCCATTTGGAAAGTGGAGAAAAATGAAAATCTCTTTTTTTTTTTTTTACAAAGTGTCAGTTCCCACCCTTGGTCGACCCGTGAGCAACAAGCACCCACCTTAATGAACCACGGTTCTGCTATTAGCAGTGAGGGGCTAGTGTCAGGGTCGGTATTTTTGATTTATTCACTGAAGGGCATCAGCTCACATATAAACCATCCAGGTCATTTGACCTCTGCATAAAACTAAATTTAATTATCTAAGAGTGCCACCCCTGTTAATTATATCATGAGGGGGTATATGTAGAATGAGTAAATCTAAATGACACATGAGGCTTTGTCTGATGAGCAAGAGTTTCGGGTGCTTCGAGCTTTGGATCATTCTCCAAAAGATTAGCAAGAAAAGTAATGAAGCAAACACAAAAGCACGTTCTATTTTTTGCCCTGACACATGATTCATTCCACCAGCACATGTGGGTCTCTTGTTCCCAATAATTCTGTGACCACTCAGCCCCATGGCTGGCAACAGCATAATTTTTCTGGTTCCCTAAATCCAGGCTGGTTTACCCCAGCACTTGCCCAGGTCATGCAGTAGTTAAAGGACTCGGCCCAAACTGAATGGAGGATGTTGAAAAATTAATACTCTGTTAAATGCATAATAAAGGGGTTTTAGGCTAACATGGTAACATGCAGCTGTGTTAAAAGACACTCAGAAATTAATGGCTACATGTGTCATAACCCGCATCTATTGATCTTCACAAATGCTCTTTAACTGATTCATTATCACATACTGATTGCTCGTCCTTCTGCTGAATGGGTTCATCTCCAGGGAGGGAAGGGTTTTTCCATTGCATCCTTGGACCTGAGCAGGTCTACTCGTGTAAACCCTGCTGCCGGGATTTTTCCTATAGCTATATAAAAAAAACCCCAACCTTGTAAATAGTTAATCGCTCCCTCACTCATGCATTGTTCAATGACAAAACCCAGTAATCACTGCAATGGGGGAGTAAATGGAAAATCAGCAAGGGCTCTTTGAAAAAAAAACCCTACCTCCAAAGATTCATACCCAGGGAACAGCATGGTGCATTGAAATAGCAAAGTCCTGAGGCATGCAGAGGAAGAGATGGTAGATGGTACACTTCCAGAAGCTTAACTCGCCCCCAGCACCCCTCCAAGCTGCTATTCTTCCCCGAAATATTTGGCACTGAGGACCAGCACAAGATTTCCTTTGTGCCCTTTCCACTGCAGTTGCATTTGCCTTCTCTTGAGGGCTCCCACCATGGGCCAGTCACCAAGGAGACAACGGCCTGGAAGCCTTCCCCCAGCAAGGTGCTAGAAGAAGCAGGGCTGCTTGCTGTGCCCTTCCCTGGTCTTGCAGGAGCTACAGGAGGTTTTTCCAGGGTAACCAGCGCTCACACCCTTTGAAGCTTTGCTGTATCACTTACCAGAACACTGACATTTAAATTGCAATTTTTAGGTAAAGTGGAATCATACGCAGTAATGCGTGTGCCTCCTCGGCCGATGCAAGCAGGCACTGATGCCTTTGTTGGTCTCTCACCAGCATCAGAGGCCTAACCTGTTGCTGATTTGGGCAACGCGTTTCCATGTCACTATTTGGGAACATACCACACTGGTGATGTAGGGCTGTGTTTTGTCAATTAACCTCTTTCCTTTGTGTCTTCTCCGTGACAAAAAAAATCCATCAAAGGGCAACTCAGCTCTTCAGGAGAGTGTCAAATCTTTTATAGTCATTTAAAACGTGCCAGTTCTGACTGTTTAGAAACCAATCAAAATCCCCTTTTGGCACTGCTTGCAGAAAACTTAATGCAGCCTTGCCCCCAGCAAACCACGTTCCCGCAGAGGAATACTAATTTCTGCTTTCTTTGATGAGATCTCAGGGGTAACATCAGTATGTGTAAGGTCCAGAATGTGGGAGCTGCTGGATGAAGGAGGTTCTCCAGAACCCACCTGCCACAGCAGGAAAGTGCCCATAAATACCTGCTCTACAGCCCTGTCCATGGGGTGGAACAGCTGCTCTGATTTTCAGGTGACTTTTATCAAGATTCTTTATGGGGTTTTTTTGACACTGCTCTTAGGCAGCTGAGCTACCCTAAGACAACCAGTATTTATATTCTTTCTTTCCCTCTTCTTTCTTGGCTCGCCTTGCAGACTGAAGGCAGCCCCAGGCCTGGGAAACACCTGACCCGAAGCCACCCCCATCTGGCATTAAGCAGAGATCAGTAGAACAAGAGAAACTGGCTCTATCTTTTGTCAAATGCAAATTGCTGAGAGTTAATTAAGACACATTTCAGGAACAGTGAAGTTGTGGGGTTTTTTTAAATAATAATCTGTCCTGAGGTGTGGGAAGGGTTCGACATCTCTCCTCGGGAAAGGGGTGCAAGGAACTGGAACTGCATGTTACAGTTAGCAAAGGTACTAACAACAAAGGTCCCACAGGGCTTCATCGATGTCCACACATACATGGTGTTCAGAGACACTTGAGATTGAAGGCAGTCCAAAAGCTGTCTACTATATATATTTTTTCCAGATTTTCATTTATTTTTAACCATCAACATTTCCAGCATGGTTTGTGAAATGAGTTGTTCTAAAGAAGGTAGAGCCACAAAGACACCAGTCTTCTGCCTTTTTGGAGGCATGTTGAATACTTATCATGCCACCCTGTAAAAGCCCTTTATATACCAAAAAAAAAAAAAAAAAAAAAGAAAGAAGAGAAGAGAAGAGAAGAGAAGAGAAGAGAAGAGAAGAGAAGAGAAGAGAAGAGAAGAGAAAAAAGATAAGAAAAAAAGATAAGAGAAAGTTAAAAAAAAAGTAAGGAAAGGTTAAGCCACAGAACAGACTTTCCAAATCTGATCTTTTAGGGTTTCCACTCATAGTCAATGTCCAAAGCAGAGGCAAGTCAGAAAACAACTGGAGGTACTTAAAGCAATCTACAGCAATTTTCTGAGCAGTGCTTGAAGTGTTAGTGTCTGAGTAGGAAGACAGGGTTTGAGCCAACTGCTGTTGCCTTTCTGTGGAGGCTTCACTCAGAGGTGTTTACTTCCTCATGCCTTCACAGAGATGTGGCAGTCTATGAAAGCACTCCTCCTGGAATTAGATGAAAATGTATTTTTTTAAAAAAAGGGTTTCTAGGTCCTGTCATAACAGGGAAAAGCTTAAAAAAGCTAACCTAAATGTTCACTGAAGGCAAGATGTACTGTGTGCTTCTAAGTAGATGGAGAATTTCAAAGGCAGGGGACTTTCTGAC
Organism: Ceryle rudis; assembly: GCA_033439905.1. NCBI lineage: Eukaryota > Metazoa > Chordata > Aves > Coraciiformes > Cerylidae > Ceryle > Ceryle rudis. The sequence goes on from JAAGNO010026356.1 coordinate 5,922, forward strand.
TTGCTGAAAGACAAAATCATCATGAGAGCACCCAAAAATACCATCTCAGAAATGAGCTGCCTGGGTCTGGATTTTATGTGTGGAAGGTCTTCTGCAGCATGTTGCTGCATGGTAGGGACGTGGATGAAGGCTGGCTTCAGGCCCAGGAGATCCTCCGATTTACAGATCGTATCAGAAGACTCTGCAGAAACAACAGACTTCCTTCCACATCGTTTTTATGACCCTCAGAAAGCATTTTTTCAGCCTGCAACATGGAGCAGCCTTCACACCTACAAACCCCAGATGAAGTCATTAACATCACCTACAGATGGTAAAATCTCTGGAAAGGTGAAAAGCTAGAGAAGAGCCCTGGCCAATGTGGCTGTGTCCTTGCAATTCCATTTGACCTGATGATTGTTTGCAACTGTAAATATTGAACAAAAGGATGGTTAACTCCTCAAGGGCCATGAAGATTACACGTCTCCACCAAGAAATACCTCCAGAAGGCCAAACAGACAAAGAAGCAGGTCTCTGAGTAATTATAGCAGGGAAAAAGTGACTGAAAAAACAAGTGTTAGGTAGCACTAGGAGACAAACCCATGGAGAAGGGCGATGGGTTCACCTAGCTGTGCAGCTTCCCATTGGTCAGCAGACACCTGGAAATGAAGTGACATGCACGATGGGAAAAGCATGGTCAACACTTGGTTCAGCTTGGGGATCTAGAGAACAAAAGAAAACGGGTATATTTAAACAAGTTGATGATTTTAGTGTCAACACATGATTTCTGAGAAAGTCCCAAACCAGCAGGCAGGAAACTAGGTGGTTTTGACAATGTCTCTGAAAGGCATGCTGCATGTTCAGTGGGATGACTCCATCTGCAGTTAAGAAAGCAGAAAAGAGTGGGCTGGTCCTCGGAGCAGAGGGAAACCCAGCCTGCTGCCTGAGCTCTCAGGAGTTGCTTACAACATGGAAGCCACTGGCCAAGAACAAAATAGGACACTCAGAAAAACCTTGTCAGGAAAGGTAGATCAACCTCAAATGACAAAGACGTTCCTGAGCCCCATTTCTCCTGTGCACCGGTACTGAGTGGGAAAGATGAACAGGAACATTTCCTTTGAAATTCTGGCCCCTGCAGGCTCAAAGCAGCCAGTGTGTTAAAGGGAAGAATTTAAAAAGTGACATGATACACTTAATTAACCTCCTGGTTTCAGAAGTTTGTGATTCCTGGCTTGTGGCTCATGGCACTGGCAGCACTGCAGCCTGCAGAGGTTACCAAGAGCTTTACCCTCTTGATGGTTACAAGATCAAGCCCTTGAAAGAATGTGGTGGTGAGTGGGAAGAGATGCACCACAGATGACAGCGACTGGAGAGTGACTTCTTTGTCCAACGCCACTGTCTGATGCTGTTAAAGCGGTGCTCCAGCTGTGTCCAGTGCAAGGCTCTGGAGAACTGAGACAGCAGCTCACGGGAAGCTTCTCTCGTTGCTCTGTTCACACAAGACATTTTGAAAAGTCCCATCAGGTTTGATATGCATCATTGAAATTTGGCTTATAATTTAGTTTAGGGGTACGACCACTTCTTTGATACTGTTGTATTAACATGATGTTTCTCCACCTACCAGTTTGTTACTGGTGCTTTTCTAAACCAGCCTCTGCTGAGGACCCAGCTGAAAGGCCTGGGGCAGTGGCAAAGGCAGGAGATATTTTTGTGCCCTTGCCTACTAGATGAGCTCAAACCTGTTCTGACAGTAAGTGTCCTCCTTCCTGGTGCCCATCAAGCAGGCTGTAAAAAATGAGGCAGTGCCTTGGTCCACTTCCAAGTCCTGCTTGACCAAAGCAAATTGCACTGAGTTGTGTCCTGTTGTCCCTTCCTAACGTGAGCATGTGCATGGATGGCAGTGAGAAGCAGCTGGCTGTGAGATGGCTACCTGACTTTTAATGACATAGACACCATGCACTGAACATGGGGAAATAGTAACTGGAAAAGAAAGAGCCCTGAGTGCTGAAAACATAGAATTTCCCTTTACCTGGGATAAATGACAGAGCCCAGTAATGGCATGAAGTCACAAGGTGTTTCTGTGGAATAACAGCAACGAGAGGTAAACAGGGAACACAGACGGCTGAGGGAGTAAGACAGACTGGATGGGGATGATAAACCAGAGTGATGGGCAGTGGAGATATTTTGCATCTATTGAACCAGATTCTCTGGTGAGCAGTGTCATCCGGAGGTCTCTTGGCAGAAGGTGGGTAGAAGCAGTGAGCCCACCATTGCTGCCCATTCTGGTCCCGTTGCCAGCCCCTCATGCCCTGCCCCATCTGTCCCCTGCCCCTTACCTCGTTCCCCAGTCCCACATGTCCTGCTCCCCCTCCACTGCCTCCAGATCTCAAAAGGAAGTGGATAAATAGATATTCATCTGGAGCTTTCCACCTAGAGAGACATCACTGGGAGCTCAGCGTTGGTCCCAAAGAAATACTCATAGGATTAAATACTAAAGCGCATCTCCTGCAAGCAACACTTTCACTGATTTCAGCTGGTCAGCAGCAGCAGGACCTAACCAAAGACACTCATTGCTAAAACTCATTAGTGAATTCCTCAAGCCTTAAGACCACAGGAAGCTGCGGACATCTCCAGAGGGATAAATCCCCTCCATACCACAGCACCTTGCCAAAATGCACAGAGGGGAGGTGCCGACAGCCCCGCAAGAGACCTCTGCAAAATTTCTCTGGATTATTTAGTGGTTAAAGGTTTCAGTGCTTTACATGATATCTTAAGAAGCACATTAGACATATCCTAACAGAAAATCCATCATCCTCACTACAGGCAGGTGGAGGATTTAGCACTTTATGAGCAATCACGCTCTCAGAAGCACCAAATGACATGTACAGCAAACTATGAGTTTTGCAAGCGCCGCAGCTGACACAGGCTGTTTGCTGAAAGGGAATTAGCCTTTTCCTCTGCAAAATGGAGCATTAAGAGCTAGTCTGACTGCTAGTCAATGACAATTAGGCTGCTAAAAGCCCAAGCTGCTTTTGGAAAACAAGGCTGGAGCTCCTGAAGCATGCAGGCCCTCTTTCAGCCTTGGTTCTCCTTCCCTTCCTGTCTCTACCATGAGCTAGCGTAAGCGCTGAGGTGCAGCTGACCTGAAATTACCCATAAAAAAACAATGAAAAAAACTTGTAAGGCAACTGTAAGACACCAGTTTCTTCCAGGCCTGCAAAACAGCCATGTTTGCCCTTTCCAACTTTGCCCGTTACGTGTCAGGTCCTGACATACAGATGAAGCAATTCAGGAACATAACAAGCACATCAGCCTAATATTGAGTTCAGATTAAACATGGTAAACCCACTGACATCAGAGGCCGCTTAAGCAGAAAGAAAGAAGCATATGGGGTCAAAATGACATAGTATTGGAAAATGCTCACTTCAAATTTATCAACAAGCATCTACTAAACACAGCCAGAGAGTGACATCAGCGGACCAGCAAAAAGCCTGGGTACCAGTAAATCCCATATTAACTTCTCTTAATAAGAACACAATATAACGGAAGTTCTAATGAACAAAAGGAGAATACACAAACCAGTTCTGAAAGGACAGTTCTTCCGAGCAGCATGTCTGGGTGTTGCCGTGGGGAGATGGAGCCGGCTTGCTTGGGTTTTGTCCCAGTTCTTGCTATGCTCAGCGCTTTTGCAAATGCTAGAACCAGACATCTATACTTTAGTGTACTTCAAAGAGAAATAAGCAACTGAAAGTCATAGCCTTAGAATATGGACCTTGAGAGGCTTAAAGAACGAAATGTAAGTTCAGATGACCTGAGGGTAGAGGTGATGTGATCCATGAGGTCCCAGGTCCCGTCCCATCCAGTGTGAGGAGGGCTCCTTGGTGCCGTGGCTCCATTCCAGCCTTGCTGTAGCCCTACCAGAAGTAAATATTGGAAATGTGGGTGACAGTTTAGATTACACATGGTTAGAAAGAGACAGGATAATCTGGCGCCAGCTCCCTAAAAGGAAATCTTTAGCTAACAAATATGCTCCAGCCTTTTGAGCTGTCAGATAATGATGAAACAGTGAATAAAACAGAGCTGGATTTCAGGGATGCGGTTGACGTGGTGCCATGCAGTGGGCTGCTTCACCAGGCCAGAGCAAGCAGCGCAGAGCAGGAGAGCTGCTTCTGGAGTGACTCAGCCAGGAAGAGGAAGGTGGTGGTTCAGTTTCATGGGGTGTTGCAACACACTGCACTGCAGCCCCAGCATCACAGCCATGCCAACCTCCTGCACCCTGGGACGGTCAGCATCCCTTAGTGGGCTTCGTGCTCCTCAGCAAGGGTGTTTGGCCATCTTGTCCATGAGTTATCTCCGTGTCGCTACAAGACATGGTTTTGCTAGAGGTACTCAATAGTGGGTCAAAGAAAATCATCAGTTTATTGTTAATAGAAACCCCCCTGCACATGACATCCCTACTCATTATAAGGGCAAACAGCATCCCCATGTTCCAAATCAGCTCTGTCCTATATAAGGCTGTCAGATTCCGGGGCAGGGAAATGCTGTGATTTTAGGTCCCTTAGCATTACAGAATCCTGGAAAGGTGGACCTGGAAAGGTGTACCATACTGTTGCAATGCCCATGCGTAATGATGCTACTGCTGCTGCCACCATCACCACCAGTAACACAGGACAAGCGATACAGGTCTGAATCTGATGATAGGAACATTGCAGAAATGGACAACTCAAATTGGCTCCTGCTGAGCAGGTCTCTGAGACAGCACATCTCAGCTCAGGGGGACTTCTACTGAGGCATTTGGAATAAATTCCGCCTAAACCTTTCTGATATGGTAAAAACAATAATCGTGGGATGGCAAGATACAGAAAACATACAGACACAGTGAAAACCAAATTTGGAATGGTTTAGATGATCCAGGCTTTTTTGGTTGGTTGGTTTTTAAGGTAACAAGTAGCTCACACAGTTCCCCATATGCTGGCGCAACCCAAGAGCTTGAAGTCAGCACAGAGGTTTGAATGAACGATTCATTATTCCACACACGCTCCGTCTCCTCTGCCACTCCAGCCTGTACCCAGCTGGATCTCAGGAGAAATTCCTAGAGTGTGTAATCGTGTATAATGTGATCATCCTGCGGCAGGAAATAGGTTTGTAAGCATTCGTAGCCGGTACAATTGATGTCACACAGATATGGGCTGCGAGGAAGCAAAGTGGGGATGCATATTGCAGCAAGTCACCTGGGAGCTAACGCAGGCTTCTGGGAGTCGTGTTTTAGGAGGGATGGACATGTTGAAGCCCAAACAGGCAAGGTCCACGTCATATTTTGTTTTGAAACGACTCAGCGTGACCGTGCTCAGAGGAATGGCGAAGGCGCTGACCTGCCAGCCGCCTGCCAGCAGCCTGTCTTGGTGCATCCAGCAAGGCCAAAGTTAGGGCTGCACCCCAAGGGTTTTGCATCCCTTTGAGAGAAGCTCCCACGGGAGGTGGGGCGCCGTGGAGAGGGGAGCTGGACAGGGTTATGTGGTGTAGCTGCCACCTCGTCCTCCCATGCAGCTGTGGCCATAGGGTCCCGTGGGCAAGGCCTGACCCAGCATCGCAGGCCCGGGCTCGTGGTCACCCTGTAAAGCCAGCACCCAGCTTTCTTGTGGGTGAGCACCCTCTAGAGGCCCGCAGCCACCCAGCCCTTGTTTCCAGGGAAAGTTTGGATGCACTTAAAAGCATCTTTATCCAGCAGTGATTTCCCAAGCAAGTTGAATCCATCGCTGTGCAGCAGCTCATCTTGGGGATGCATCTCTGCTAGGTGGCATCAGGCCTCCAGCTTGTCCCTCCTGGTGCTGGAAGGGAGGGAGATGGGCAGTGCTGAAGGAAAGGGCTAGGATGGAGAGGGCAAGGTGGAGTAGGGGCTCCCCACCAAGCTGGGGAGCAGTGCCCCTGGGAATAGTCCTCCAAACACCTGCTTTGCAAGGCTCCAGGTCCCCCGTGTGTCCCCAGCTGATGCCAACGTAGAGTGATTTGGGTTAGAAGGGACCTTAACAATCACCCAGTTCCAACCTGCCTGCCATGAGCTGGGACACATACCCCTAGACCAGGTCATCCAAAGCCCCATCCAACCTGGTCTTGAACACTTCCAGGGATGCTGCATACACAACATTTCTGGGCAACCTGTACCAGTCTCACCACCCTCAGAGTGAAGAATTTACTCCTAATTTCTAATCTGAATCTCCCCTCTTTCAGTTTAGAGGCATTATCCCTTTTCCTATCACTACAAGCCCTTGTAAAAAGTCCATCCCCAGCTTTCTTGTAGGTCCCCTTCAGGTACTGAAAAGCTGCAATAAGATCTCCCCAGAGCCTTCTCTTCTCCAGGCTGAACAACCCAAACTATCATCTGGGCCTCTTCTCCTAAGAGAGGTGTTCCAGCCCTCATCGTCATGATTTTTAACCCAGATTGGAAGTGGAGTCCTAGCAGCTGCAGAGATCACAGAATCACAGAATGTCAGGGGCTGGAAGGGACCTCAAAAGATCATCCAGTCCAACCCCCCTGCCAGAGCAGG
>JAAGNO010026356.1:12760-37933 GCA_033439905.1 Ceryle rudis
CTCCTCTTCTCCAGGCTAAAGAGCCCCAGCTCCCTCAGTCTTTCCTCATAAGAGAGATGCTCCACTCCCTTAATCATTGTTGAGGCTCTGTGCTGGACTCTCTCAAGCAATTCTATGTCCCTCTTGAACTGGGAGGCCCGGAACTGGACACAGTACTCCAAATGCAGCCTTACCAGGGCAGAGTAGAGGGGCAGGAGAACTTCTCTCAACCTACTAGCCACAACAGACCCTTCGCTCCTATTCTGCAGTCCCAGAGGGCTGTAGGATGTACCTTGGTTTAGCCCAGCACCCCTCAGCAGCTGGCACAGCAGCCCTACACTTGCCTTCACAAGGTGGCTGCTCTCCTCAGGCTGCAGCAGAAACAAGAGGAATTAGGTTGAATGTTACCTAAAATGTTACCTGTGTGACACACCTACTTCTAAGCTGTGTCTCCTGCAGGTACATAAGGGAGCATACAAGGACCTGGCAAGGATAAGAGAAGCTGAAGACCAAGGTGGTAGGATGGCATCTGCCTGGACAGCGTGCTGTACCCAGGGGTGCCAAAATCCCAGTGCAGCCACCACACAGCTTGGTCCTGGTGGTTTCTCCATCTGAAGAGATGCATCCACCTCTTACCTGAACTTCTCTTGTGCCTGCACCACCTCCAGCATCCCTCAGGCTCCCTTCCTGATGGGTGCCCAGTAGTCTCCAGAAAATAGAAACCTGTGAAGCCATGATAACACTATGTTCCTGGTCTCCTCTCCATTATCTTCAAATAGGAGCTCACAGGGTATTTAGTTATCGAGATCAGGCTGAATATGGAGAGACTGCTCATCACTGATTCTGGGTATAAACAGTTTCCTTTGCAGAATAATTTCTTTTTTAAGAACTCCCTCCTCCCCTGTCTCCAAATTAATTTCCATCCCAGTCATGAGCCTCAGTAGAAAATCTTGCCATAATCATTTTGAGCTAAATATTCTGAGTAATCTATCAAAGCAGTGGAACCAATTTTGAAACTGTCACTTCTAATTTTTCCAATAGAAAAAAATTGAGCATTTCACTCATAGTGTTGTTGTGATTCAAGCTCTTAAAGCCTTCGCTCCACCGCATCAGTGCTTCGGAGATGTACTTGAAAATCTGAAGAGCCAGCACAATCGCAGGGTAAGCAAACCAGATTGATTTTTAGCAGTGAGAAGAAACCTGTTTCTTCATGTGCCTTTAGACCTGTCTCACAAAACCTTTTCTTTCTTTCTTTCTTTCCAACTTTCCTCCTGTACAAAAATAACTAAGCAGTGTTAGCAATTTCATATGTGCCAAAGGCTGGCGCTAATTAAAAAGTTGATGTATTATTGAGAGCTCAGTGCCTAAGCGCATGGCTAATGAAAGCCTGAACAGCAGATCTGCTCCGTGCTGGGGTAGAGGAGAGGATTGCTCCAGCCTCTAGCACTGGATGCCTGCAGACACATCAGCAGCAGAGGAGTTGACCTGTGAGAGGAGGCAGGAACGGCCTTGGTACAAAAGTGGCTGGAGAAATCCATCCTGGAGAGAACAGGTCTATTAAAGGTGCTAGTGATTGCGCTTTGTGTTCAAGGTACGCGTGGGCTGCGCTTCTGCTCAGTGAGGAGCTATCAAATTAGAGGCTTTGCAAGTCATTCATCAAGCAAATGCTTTGGCTGTAGGAAAGTCAAGGGGAGTTTTGGCATCTCCCGTGCCAGAGGCAGCCCATTCCTGCCTCCCCTGCACAGCTTGTGCCAGCTACAACCCGTAAGCTGGCGTTCAGTTGGGGTGTTAATGGGCTGATGGATGCGGATGAAGTTGTGCCCAGTAAAAGCATTACATGCCTAGGTCTAGGGGAGGGGAAATAGCAAAAGCAGCAACATTGCCTCAAGCAGGGCCCCTACATCATGTAGGGAAGGGAAAGAACCCTTCTTACAAACTGATACCTATTCCACTTTCACATCTTCACATTAACTTTCACGTTAATTTCACAATGAGAAAAGCTCACATTGAGATACTGCAGCTCCCGCTCACTGCTAGCACAGAAACCAAATGATGCTGGCAGGATGGAGCCAGCAGCAGTTACCAGCCTGAGCTGCAGCTGCCCCACACGACCCCGGTGCAGGCTCTACTGCCAGCCAGCACCTCTGCGCCCAGCCCTGACCAGCAGCTCCCCAAATCGCTCCTGCTCCCTCTTATCTCTGCTTGCAAGACCTTGTAAGCCTGATGCAGCAAGCATGTAATTAGTTGTGAGGTATCAGAGCAGCAGTGGAAGCTGACAGTGTCTGCCTTTTGCCAACCCCCCCCACCCTGGAGCTCTGTTATCTTCGTTTATTGTGTTTATCAAGAGCACAGATTGGATCTGGAAGTTTTGAAGATGCGGAGAGCTCTTTGGCATGTGAGGAACCTGATGAAACCTAAGAAACAGAGAAGATAATACGGTTTCAGTTTGCAAGAGAGCCTGGAAATGCCACTGCTGCTTTATTCATCTCCTCTTGCCCTGGAGGACAACAGTCATCTGCCTTTTCCTCTCTCTCCACTGAATTTCCTTTACTGAAAGTTAAAAGGGACAGGGGCAAGTTAATTCCATTCTCCAGCCAGACTGGTATCATCTGTGCCTTTCACAATGCTCTTAGATATTAGAAATCCTTTAAAACAGGAATTTTTAGTTTATTGTAAGAAGCCAAATTGTCTCTTTCTATGCTGTTTCACTTCAGTAATTTCTCTCTTCTGGAAAAACCCAAATGACTCGACCCTAGCCATTTCTGTTGAGATTGCAGGCCTTTCCCCTCATGTCTCAGCTGCTGGGGCAGCACTACCAACTCAAGGCAAGGGCAGAACCCAGCCTGCAAATGGGATGCAGCCACAGTCCCAAAACCAAGCAGAAATGAGACCAAAGCCAAACATTTCAATGTGATGATCAATTGTATTTTTCAGTCCATTAATACACATTCATTTACCAGATACAAATGGAGTGGAAAAGAAAGCGATCGTTAGCAGAAACAAGGATACAAAACTCAATTCCAGCAGCCTTCACAGAAGGGATATTCAGTGTTCACAACTGCACTGTCAGAAGGCAGACACACCCGGAGACCAGCACTCACACCCAAGTGGAAGCTTCTCCCTCTGTTCATTAGTTTAGCTAGAGACAATTTATAAAAACATGCCCAGAACTATGACTTTCAACACTTTCTCACTGCCCGAGTGTCAGGAAAAGAGGTAAATTGGAATTATTTACAGGGAGGAGATTTTATGAAGCCACACTGGGAGGTTAAAAATGTATATTCCCATATGTGTGATTATTCCAAGAATGCAGGCAGGGAAATAAAAAAAAAAAGAGAAACTGCAAGAGGATCCTTGCATTCAGTGGTCAATGTACAGTTTGTGGGTCTGCTCCACTTTGATACACCCTGGTTTTACACGCTGAACTTGATTCACTGCCATGGCATCACACTGCTGGTTTAAACCTTGATTCTGCAAAGCTCCTGGTTCCAGCAGGATCTCAGCTGGGCAGAAGGGATTGCTTCTTTGAAGGAATTTGTAGAATGAGAGCCACAAAATATGGGAGTCTATACACATCTTGTGGGCCACTCAAGAGATGTCAACCTCTAACCACATACCTGGTCTGGAGACCACTTGCATTCTTCACCTTGACACCACTGCAGTCTACTGACCAAGACCATCCTTTCTGCCAGAAAATGAGAGCACCAGCTCTGCAGCTGATGGAGGTGTTTCAGTTTAGACCAGTGTGGATTTAAGACTTTACATTCATCAGGAGGAAAAGGAAATTGCATTAACCTAAAGACCATTCCTTTAAACGTCCCCCAAAATGCGGCCTCTGTGCACAGATTACAACTCCCTGACTGTCCTACAAGTGCACAAAAATATTTGTTACACTGAAATAACAGCAAATGACATCTGAGCTTGATTGTACATGGATGTTTCCTTGGAAGGAATAAAGATATTGTAAATTATTCACGTCAGGGTCCCAGCTAGGCAAAACCTGCACTGAGGTCTCCCCCCGGGACAGCACCAGGATTACAAAATCATGTTGTGAAACCTGATCACAAGAAAGGAAAATTGAGTGCTTGGGGCTTAATCCAGCAGAGGTCACATCAAGTCAGGCAACAAACCAAGACCAAGAGACCAGAAACTGAGCTGAGCACTTTGCATCTGCCATGGAACACTGGAAAAAAATTAGCTCTCCTACTAATTGTTTTTCATCAAAGTTCTTACAAATTATAATATTTTAACCCTCATTTTTTTAAATTGTCCATTAGCTTTACAGCTAAACATTTATCCAGTCCAACATCTATACAATAAAATATGTATTTTTGAAATACCAGGCTATTAAAAGGATATGGTAAGGAGTGCGAGTTCTCAAAGTGGCATATGTTAAGGAATAAATTAGAGGAAGAAAAAAAAAATTCTACTCAGGTTGAACTACAAAAAGTCTGAGCCCCGGAGAAGTTCTCATTTCCTACAGTTCTATCAAATAAATGCCACAAGAAACAGTTCATGTTTCTGGGTTTGCTAGTGCTTGAATCCACATCACTTGCTACAGTACTATATATTTGCAAGCGACCCTCTCCAGTCTGAAGGTATTAAAAATAAACCCACACTGGTTTTACAGACTAAGAAGTAGTGATTGTTTAGGTGCAGAAATTAACTCTCTCAAGGTGTTTAACTTCAGACATTTCTTAATATAAGAAATAAACCTCATGTTGACAGGACCCAAGGAGCCAGCTCCGAACAGCTCAGCCTGTGTGTGTGACCAAGAGTCGTGCTTTACTAGAAGTGGCTCCAGCCCCATCCTCTGTTTGGGGTGAGTGGTGCCCCATCCACAGGGGGTTCGGTGGCCTCATGAGCTCCTGGGGATGCAGGGCTTTCTGCACGGAGCTGAGGTTGCCTTGCACACCCCGCTTGCATTTGATCATTACTAGATTTGTGGTACCAGGAATTTAGCACCAACACAGGGAAGGGATGTTCGGTGCGGCTCCTCTGTTCCCACAGAGGGAAACCTCCTCCCAGACAGAGCCAACATGAGGCCCATATGCTATTCTAATCAAGGTAAACCTTCTTAATTAGCACCTTTTCATACACAAGCAGCCAATTAAATTTCTCCTCCATGACTCTGCTGTGTTGCTTGCAAGCAGCAGTCATCACAGGGTGGGCTAAGTGGTGCAGAACCTGGGTGGTTTCCCCCCCCCCCCCAAGCAGCCTGGCAGAGAGGCCTTAACGCCACTGGCATGATGAAGCCCAGGTGAATAGCTACCTACTACCTTAAAAGACAATATAAGGATAATTTAACGATTACAAGAAGCTTTGCTAATATGAGGACAGGGACAATAAGAGCACTTGGAAGATGACAGGAATTTTGTACTTCTTCAAGGTACACATGTATGGGTGGCAGGGGTGAGTGCATCCTTTTCAGCGATGAATACAGATCTCTGCAACTTACAGTGATTCTCTGACAGGCTGTAATTGTTCAAAGTTAGCAGCTTTGTTCAAACTGAAACAGCTAAAAACACATTAAGAGAGAAAAATCTCTGAACTAGCACTGACATGAAATAGACTTTTGATCTTTCTTGACTGCAAATGGTGGGGGCACATAGCGCTCTGGCTCTGCAGGGAGTGACCCCAGGTCAAGGGAAAAAAAACCCAACAGTAAAAATCAAGGGAACATAGTTACCTGCTTACAGCATGCCACCTAAAAGCATCAACCCCCTGGACCAAAGATCATCATATAAAATGCAGCACATGCACTTCCAGCAGGCTAACCAGACCACAGATGCACCAACCAGAAAGGCAATTGCATCTACAAAACATGAGCATAAAGCAGTGGAAACTGGTAGGAAAGGGCTGAGACTGTCTGCCCTGAGTTCAGGGTTGTTACTTACTCAGGTGATACAGCAGGTACAGAATAACCTGGTGCCTATTTACAGGTCTGAAGACACAGAAGGCACTCAGCTCAAATGTGGTTCCCTCTGTGTTTTGGGGATAGCTAAGCAACTGGTGTGATTCTTTTCTAGTTAAAAACGTGTGAGACTGTTGGAAGAGCCAGAAAAGGAGAAAAATAAACTTGCCTGTGAACTAAAATACCAGTTCACCTGGTCTTTTGACTAAGGAGAGTCGGGCACAGGGTTAAATCCAGATAGCGAAAGGATCTTGCCGCCCCCCTGATGCAGTGGCAGCATTGGAGCTCAGCCTCCCACTTCTCTAGTTCCATCTTCTGATTTCTTGACCATTTCTAGTGGTCTGATCACTTAGTGTTTGACATGGCACTGCCAGTTGCTGGGGAACATCCCTTCCAGGACTGCAGTTGGAGCTGAACATAAAATTGGGAGATGCAGCTTACTGCAGGATGGAGGATGAAGAGTCAGGACAGCACCCACCATGAGAGATCCTGACCCAGGAGCAGTAGTGTTTTGCCCAGGGATGCTGCATCAAACTGTTGCTTCACTGCACAGTGAGATGGGAAATAGCTCTGGGAGCTTTCTTATAGAAATGGAAAACACAACTGGGCAAGCTGAGTTTTACCTCTGCTCAAGAATACATGTCCTGCATGACTGAGCTCAAGACGATGGCTGGTCTAGTAACCAAGCACACCAGAGACAGGGATTTGTTGACTGCTCCCCTTCCATTCATCCCATCTACAAAGGGACACGTCAGCTCAGTTTGAGCATGGTGTCAGCTCTAGCTTAACAGCCTTTCCCTTCTCTTAAACAGGGAAGAAAGATGGCAAGGTCTACCTGTGTACAGCAATAGAAGTGCATGACTAGAGGACCTATTGTGCAGGGCTTAGTTTGGCCCATGCTGACTTTTGAGTTTGTCCCATTACATGCAGTGCCTCACTTTCCTTTAGCTCTGGGTATCTAAGACTTGAGTTTAAACCTTGGTCCTCTCCTGAAGAATGCCTTCACACACAGTAGAGACAATCTGGCAAAGGCCAGCAAACTCTGGTGATTTCCAGCACCTCCAGCTCCATCGAGGCTGCCCTTTGCCAAGACCTTCACAGCACCGTGCTGTGTAAGGACTGCTGATTGCTTTAGCTGTGGTAGAAACAGTGGGCTTTCCCCCCCACCCCGAGGGGAGAAAGGACCAAAATGTTCTTTCTGCTACAAGGTAGATAGCCTGTTTCCATTTAAGAAGTGAAACACCTCTCTCTACTTGGCAAGCTGTAGAACAACCCAAGGCAGCACCAAGCACTTCCCTACAGCACCTGAGCTGCAGGAGGTGCTCTGATGGAGTATGAAAGGGGCAAGATGGGGGGACTCCAGCGAGCAGAGGTGCAGATACCCAAAAGCCTCAGAAGCACACGCAGCCCACGACTCCTGCACAGCCACAGCAGGATCACAGTACATATGCAACCACAATATAGACAGCAGTAATAACAACATCGACTGGGATTTGTTTCCTGTCCTAGGAAGTGGCCTGAATCCTTCACGTGGTCAGAAGTTGTCTTAAGAAGTAACTCCTCCAGAGGTTAAACTTCTTATCTGCCATAATTTACAAGTCTTTTGGCTCCTCTCCTTTGCTAGTGTCAATTTGCTTCAAGTTCCTCCATCAAAATCCTTGAGAAAGGCACTTGAGCTTGCTGGAGATGCTTCTTGCCTCCCTTTTGCAACAAGAACCCTTCTGAAATCCTGTATCATTCATCACTTGTCTCTAGAGAAACACACTTTAAAATATAAAGAGGTCTGCATCATCTTAAGTCCAAACCTCCATGGGTACCATGGACTCCTTTGTTCCGACAGAAGGAAGCAAGTACTCTTCCTCCAGAAAACGAAAGGGGAATTGTACTAAAAACCCACGAATCTTTTTTAATTCTTCTGCTGCTTTCACAGGATCATCATTTGCTAATTTGGGCTTGTTGATGAAATCACGCAGTTGGGTTAAGTTATTCACCTGGTCACTGGGAAGGCATCGAAAAACCTGATCAAAACAGAAGAAAGATTCACGTCAGTGTGGGGGAAATACTGCAAGGTAGTGTCCCTGAGAAAGGCCAAAGCATAGAATATGGATTCCCTGGGACAGGAGTGACTTTAACAGCCAGGACAAGAGGGAGGGAAGAAGTATGTGCCTTATCTGTGATATGGCTGGAGCAGGCAGAGGCGAAGCTCGAGGGCTTTTTCTGTTCACTGCAAAAGCTCATTAAAAATGAGAAGTAAAATTTCCTCCTAGTCCAGTTACGCTAAGGCCAACCAGAAGTAGTCAGGACATCACAGCCATTCACTGGAGCTCCAGCTGATACAATAGGAGGAGAAATCAAACATGCTGCCTTCTTAGGCTGCCATCACACTTTGAGGATGCCCCAGTTTCTTTTTCACAGCTCTTGCATCTGACACTAACTGTTACTTAAAAACATCTCTGAAGGTCCAAACCCCAGAAACTGGACCCGCTGCCCTTGCTCTCTCCCTGCTGCTTCTCCTGTCGGCATCTGCTGCCACCACACGGGAAGGAGAGAGGGGAGGGCACCACAGTCCTCACCTTGTCAAAGATGGTGGCATTGCGAGCTGCTGTAGAAATCCACACCTCCTTGAAGAACTTGTCACAGACGGGATCCAGGTGTTCCGGATTGAGATCGGAGCCACCAAGGACAACCCTGAGAAGACAAAAGGACCAATGCGCATAAAAGCTGAAGCACTGAGGGCTCCTCCTCTTGAGGAGTTTCCTCAGGATGCCAGGAGAGGAGTTTCCTCAGGACTTGCCAAACTGTTTGTGCTCCCAGCACCCTCCCGCTCTCATCCCCTGCAATAGTCTGTCAGCTGCAACGCTGCTACATTTTCCCCTTTTTTTCCTGTGCAATAACTGTCCAGATGGGAAACAGGGTGGAGGAAAAAAAGAAAAACGTCTTAATGAAAAAAGGGCCGTGTTGTGGGCCAGATGGTTGCTCTGAGTGAAGAGACTTTCATTAGAAAGAGACACCACCACCCAAAATTGAGAGTGTGTGAAAACAAGATCTGGAGGCAAAATATCACTGTCTTGTTTATGAGCTCTCCAAGTGGAATCCTGAAGCAAAACAATTTCCAAGTCAAGCTGCTGAGCTGAGGACAGGAGACGCATAAGAAAGGCTAATGCCAGTGAAACAGCAGCAAAACTCTGCACCGAATCCAAACCAGACAATGCTAAGACTGAGGAGGCAGCAGCAGCCCCACGGGTTTGAAAGGCTGCAGGTAGGCGTAAGCCTGAGCAAGCCCTGCCTGCATCCCGCACTCAGCCAGCCCTGGGCACCTCACCTGAAGCACCGCAGGCGGAGGGACTGGGCAAACTTCCCAGCGCTGTAGTCCTCCCCATCCATCACAGAAGGGATGGTGTCGGTGTCCTGTACAATGATGGCCATCTCGCTGTCCCGCTTCCCCAGCATGCTGCGGTCATTGATGTTGGCAGAGCCTGGTGAGGGGAAAAACGAAGCACCGTCAATGCACCACTGCTACACAAGATGCTCCTGCACATCCTCCATCACCACCAACCACCTTCCACATCCCTTATGCCCATGGAGGACAATCTATAGCTTCGTGAGGTAAAACCCTGACCAGAGGGTTTCCTTATGGAAACATGGACTCTGAGCGCCAGGATCTGGGGGAGGTTAAAAGAAAACCAAAAAAAAAAAAGCCACTCTAATTTTTGCAGGCTTCAAAAGCTCCAGGCTTGGAAGAAGGTTAAGTCATAGCCAAACCTAGGCTAACATTTTCAAAAGTTTAATCTCTCTGTAACTTCCCAAGTACTTTTGCTTAAGGATGTCACAGCCTTCAAAGGTCTTTATTGCATTTGGTTTGGATACCAAGATATTCGACACAGGATGGGCTCCCATGAGTAAATCTGCTCTTCAGTAAAAAGGGGAAGTTTTAAATTTGCATTTTAATGGTAGGGTTGTTTTTTTTTCTTTTCATGAGGGGGATCTAGGAAGAAGGATGTCGTCTCCTCGCTGTGGGTAACCAACACCAGACTCTTCTGTCCTGGTGGGACCACACTTTTGTGTCCACAGATGCAAGAGCTCAGGCACCGTCCCTGCTAATGCAGCAAGGCTGCAGCAGACCCTGGGGCTCTGGGAGACCTTCCAACCACAGGAGACATTTTTTCTCTACTCACTGCTTTGTGTTTGCTGAACACTACTGCACACTGTGTAAAACCAACCCCCAGAATGGAGAGAGCTGTTTTCCACAGGAGACACCTTCCCCAGGAGTGGGACCCACCGGAGTCCTGCACACAGCTCCCCACTCACCCGCTGGGAAATAGCTATTTCAGCCCCCCCCAAGCAGCTGCTGGAGGGCAGCAGAAGTTTCCCCAGGTTGCATTTCTACTTCATGGCTCTGTCTGTGCCTTTTGGGAAGGGGAAGTGGGGTGGTGTCCCTTTCCAAAATGCACCACCCCACTCATGAAAGGGTCAGGCTGCTGGGCTCAGGCAGCAGGTCCAGCCCTGTCTCTGCACTGTGGTGCAGACTCTCCCCAGCCCACATGTGCCACATGTTGTCTGATACCTGTAGCACTGCTTGAGATCCATCAAGGCTTTATCCCCCAAGCATGTTTTGTTTTTTTTCTGTCCATGCAGCCATCAGAAGGTGAGGGATAGGGACATGACAGTGCTTGCTGGCTCCCAGGGAACGGCAAGATGCAGCCAGCGAGAGAAGTCATCAGGTCATTAACCCACAGAAATGACCAAACCACACACAACAAAAAGTGTCCAGACAGCCCCCACCACTGTATGAGGCCCTCAGGCACCAGTTAACCATTTAGCCATCCCAGTGACTGAACTAACTCAAGCAGAGATAACATGAAGGGAGGAAGAATGAGCCAAGCTCCTCTGTCCTTTCACCTCCCTCTCCTGCATGGTGCCCCCCCTTAGCATTTTATTTCCATGCACCACCTCTTTCTTGGGTGGAAAAGGGATGACAGTGGCTCCCCACCGCCTCACCAGCCAGCACAGATGCACATGCTGTATAAAAATCCATCCTCAGGCTTGTAAGTACAGAAAATAGAAATGAAGAGCTGTCTCAGGCTTCCAGATCATCAGCTGCAACAACACAGCTCTTTGCTGTCATATTAAAACCACCTCTGGGCTGCTCTGCATACTGGAGACAGGATCTGACCTCCGAGAGGGTATCAGAGGAGCAAACCTCACCACAGGTCATCTGAGACTACAGGCTGAAAAGCTGCTTTGAAGGAGGGGAGTATTTTGAGTCTTGCAAAATCTGGTATTAGGTTACTCTTTGGCCAAGTTTTCTTTGCTGATATAACAGATTGAAAAGGGTTTCTTTAAAGAAATAGGCTAGCATTCTGCTTTTCTGCTGCAATGCAGAACTCTGAGCCTGAAGTCCCTTGTCTTTGCTTCGTAATCTCATAATAAATATGGTAAGAGAAATGGATGAAGTGATATCTATTACTCCTTTAACAGATTTCCCCATTCTTAGGAAATGGAGCTGATAAATGACACATGTTGTCCAAACCTTCCAAATTTTACGGCACATTCTGTTCTTTAAGGAACAGATGACAAGTCTCACAAGTCTTCCTGCTCGAGCAGAGTTTGATACAAGACAGATGGACAATATTCCCTGCACTGGGATTCTCTTGACTGTTACACAGAGATTTCAAACCATTTTAGAAAAACAAATTAAATGACAGCACTCCAAATCCTTTCCTCCCTCCTACCTACCCCTCCTGGTGAATTTGAGTTTGGCTTGTTGTTTTTGTTTTTAAACAGCAAAATATTTCACAAGAAAGAAATCACAACATAGAAAAGCACACGACACTACAGCCTGTGCCAAGTACAGGGCAGAGAAGCAAAGGAACTAATCCAGGTATAACCCAGTGGTCCAAACCCCTCCCACGAGCCCCCTGCTCACCGATTATAACTGTGTTGTCATCAGCAATAAGCAGTTTGCTGTGAACATAGATGAGCTCTGTGACCAGTCTTCCTTCCAACTCTGCATATGTTCGAAGTCCACAGAATGATATGTAGTTTATCCACTTATCTCCAACTGATAAGTAAAGAGAACAAAACCGATGGGATGAGAGAGGTGGAAAAGAAGAAAGAGAATAGACCCTCTTTATGGAAAGACCCATGTGAATAACAGCTCACTTTTGACTTTTAAAAAAAAATGAACAAACAGATAATGGAGCTAAGTTTCTTTAAAATGAGACTTTAAAAGCTGCCTGGGAGCTCTCTGTGCTGCTCTGATCTGATGCCTGTTCAGATACCTCCACTTAGGTGAGAAATGACCTCAGTCACCCATGCACAGCGCACAAGTGCTCACAATTGATCCCAACATCTCAAAATAACTGGGCTATGCGACTTTTCTTCTGCAGATCCTGTGGAAAGGAGGCTGGAAGCAGGTGCTTTGTCCATGCACAGTACAGAAAATACATCCTAATTTACTTGTCCGCAGTTCAGATTTACACAGATGTAGAATGAATGAGGCTTTATGTCCGCCCCTCATACTTGTGACACGTGGGTTTTCACGGTGCTCTGACTGCCAGCAGAGCAAATCCAAGCAGGCAGCCTCGTGGTGAGGAGGCAACTCAGAAAAAGACTCCTGCTTAGGCACGTTTGTCCTCTTCATGTTCAACAACTGCCAGAAACAAACCCAGGGTGGGATTCATGGGGGAGGTTGAGGGCTCATCGCTCCCAGAAGCGTGACCCCGCTCAGGACATTTTCCAAATAACACGATCTTGAGCAGCTGCAACTGCGCCGTGCTCCTCCCGGGGGTCCTCCCCTCCTCCGGATCTGGTCTGCAGCCAAGCACAAAGTCTGACAACTGGCCACAGCTTGTGTGACCCAACAGACCTTGCCACGGGACAACGGTGGAGAAGGAGGTTGCTGACCAGCCCCATGAGCCTGTAGCATGTGTTGCTGTGAGATGCCCCAGTTCATGCCTGAACTCCTCAACCACAGCAAGCCTGCGTTAAGAAGCTGGAGAATCTGATTTATGTGTTTTTGATGTATCTGTTGGACGGCAGCAACCTGAGACTAAGCAACACAGAGAAGAGGAATAAAGCTCTTACCCTCTGACTTCAGCTGGCCCAGGATTGAGTTTTCTCCTCGGCACATGGTCCTGGAAAGAAGGTAGGCAACCATCAGCACCACCACCACTTGAGGCAATGGCACATGCTGAAGCAGACCCGGGTGAGGTAAATTGCAAACACAGATGCCTTTTAAATACCCTGTGCAAGCAGAAGATACTCAGTGCTTCCAGAGCACGTGTTTGTCCCATACGACTGTTGATATTACAAGGACTGCTCATTTCCTAAAGGAGCTCGCACCAATCCATGTAGGAGTGAGCTGGGGAACATTTTGGCCTTCTAGAGCACACTGCAACGATAAGCATCTCACAAACAGGGCTGCTACCATCTGTGCCACAGGTCTGGATGTGAAATCACATCAAGACAAAGTCAACACACACAGAACACCAGGTCAGGGTGTTTGTGTGATTATGGCTGGGCTGGAAAAGCTGCAGCTGACATCTCATTAAAAAAAAAAAAAAGCCACACTAACCCACGGGCAATTTCTTAAGGTCTATAGTTGCCCTTGCAGAAGAAAGCTCAGGCAGAAGGGCCTGGTTAGGGAGACCTGCTGCTTTCCTTCTGCTTGTGTTTCCTGCCCCACTTGTTCTTCTGGGGTGCAGTATGTCCCCTGCAGACCAGCACACAAGGGAGATTTCGCTCCAAAGGTAGCAGTAGTCTCCACAGACAGACTACATCCTGGTCATACTGTAACACAGCAGCTTTCCAGTAAAATCATCCTGCTTTGGAGCCTTTTTGCCTTACTCCACAGCCCATTCCCAGTGTAGGGCTACCTGGCAGTAGCCAGGTCTCAGTCCTTCCCATAAGATCTGCTGGGTTGCAAGAGCCCCCCCAAAACATCCATCCCAGAGCAGGTGAACCACATCAGGGATGGCAGCTTTGCCTTCGTGGGGCTGATGGGCAAAGCCAGGCAAAGTATTGGCCTAGAAGGTGGGTTTAGAGACAAAGCCCAGGGGCTGTGCCCTCCCTCCCAGCTGCAGCAGCGATGGGGATTCTATTGTGAGGAATTACAGAAGTGTTTTAGATGGCAGACACATTTCAGATCATCAAGACAGACCATTAACCCAGTGCTGCCAGGTCACCACTAAACCATGCCCCTCAGCACCACAACTCCACAACTTTGAAACCCCTGAGGGATGGGGACTCCACCACTGCCCCGGGCAGCCTGGGCCAGGCCTTGACAACACTTTCACAGAAGAAATTTTTTTCCTGATGTCCAACCTAAACCTCCCCTGGTGCAACTTGAGGCCGTTTCCTCTAGTCAAAAGGACAAGGGCAGTGCCACAGAACCACAGTAAAAGCCCCAGTAAGTGCCTAAAGGAGACCACAACTGCCAAAGGGGAGAGATCTCAGGGCCAAGTCCTGATTTGATGATCTAAAATGAAAGCAAGTGCAGCTGGCAGTGTTACATGGCACATATGGGGTGGCCAGTGAGCCAGGAACTGTGGGGTTTGTGTAAGAGATGAGGAGGACACCCTGTTCCAGGAAAGAGACAGGGATTTTGCCGAAGAGAGCCCCAGACTTCCCCACTTGGCTCACCTCCTAATGCAAATTTCAAGGCTGGCAAATAAACGAGCTGAATACTTAGTGAAAGACACACAAACAGTTTTCTGCTCCTTTTCCAAACCCTACGTGTTCCTGGGGACAACACCTAAGCCTGACACCGTGCTGACAGCAGCTGGAGGCTTGGGGACCAGCCGCAGCAGGCAGAAGTGACCAGGGAGTTGTCTGGAAGCTCTGCTTGCAGCAGAGCTGCCTGTGGTACCTGTAGTTGAAGTGCATTATGGCCTGCAGTGCATTCCCCCCGCCCGTTGAGATGTCTCCTTCAAACCCAGGCAGCAGCGGGATCACCACGTACACTCTGAAACGTTTGTTTTCCCTGAAACGATAGTGTGGGGAGAATATTAGCCCACAAGCATTACAGCTTCATGTGAGGTGAAGGTGGTTTCACTTTCCCTGTGCTGACCCACTTGGTTTCCATCCAAGGCTATTACATGGACTTTAAAAGAGCAAAGCGTGAAGTCTATTTCCAGTTTCAGGTCTCCATCACCTGTCATGAGGACTTGAGTGAGTGCTCAGACTTTCAGGAGGAAAAGGATAGTTTACTCACAGCAGATGACAAAAGCAGCTAAAGGAAAAGAAACAAATTTTCACTGAAGCTTTAGGGCAGGCTAATTATTCTGCAGGTTGTGTTTGCCAGTATAAAAGTTTGAGCACTCCAATAGTTTGGTCAGATGGATACTGGTGCAGACTGATATATACAGCTGGCTGGCAGAGCACAGTGAAGATTACAGAGCATAAAACCAAATCTAACCTGACATTCCCCCGCTACAGCCTGGTTTTTGGAAGTCAGAAACATCATAAAAGGTGGAAAAAGCTCAGGGTAAAAGCAGAACACTGATCACTCCAGGGAGACAAGTATTCCACTGACGCATCACAGCCCACAACAGCTCACTTCCAGAGTTCCCCCGAACTAAACTCTATCTGAACCTTGATCTGACTCAGAACAAAAGCACTCGTCCAGGCTTTTCTTGAAGCCCACCTTTGGCTTTTCTTTGCTGACAAAAGCCAGATGCGTCTGCTCCGGCAGCACTTCCCAGGCACCCCTGGGTGCGGGCAAACCCCCGCGCTGCGCCAAGGAGGAGGATGCTCCATTCAAGGGTGCTGCCACTAGATGGCAAACGCAGTTTAATCAGGACAAAAACATTTCAGGAGCAGTCTGAAGATGAACCACAGTGCATTTTTTAATCAAACTGTCCCTTCCTGAGGCAAATCATGACAGTGAATTTAAGGGCATGGGAATTACGAAGCACTGAGATCTTGTCCGAGTTGGGAATGACACAGTGAGGACCTGTGTTCCTTTAATTTCAACCAGTGCTTCCTTACAGCTGTGCTATGCACTGTAAACTAGCTTTAGTTGGTCAGCAAACCTCAGAAACAGTTAATGGAGGTCTTACCTGTACACCGCAGGAGACTTTGTATCAAAAAATATCTACCAAGAAAAGCATTCCCCAAACAACAGCTTAAGTCCAGTGTTTATTAAACTAATTAGAGAGCCACCCATAAAAAAAAGGAAACCAAGAAAAGAACATTTAGTTACATAAGCAGAAAATATTTATTCTAGAAGAGTGCAAAGTGTACAAGCTTAACTAAAGACCTTAGCTTACAATTAAACATCTGCACATCACCTATGCTGTTTTCCAGGTCAGCTTGGAACGTGAGCACTGTAATACAGACCATTTTGCTTTGCATTTACTTTTAATCTTAGGCAGTGCCAAGCACTCCAGAATGTGCAGAATTTGAATCTTCTATTCACTGACATTAAGCTGGCACAATATTGTCATAAAATTGGAGTAATACCCAAGTGAGTGTCACCTCTGAAAATGGGTCACTGGAGACTTTTGGTATCTGGACAGAACGACACCCATTACATAAACTTTATATAACGGACAAATCTTAACCTGGAGAAGTTGCTGCTACCTCAGCAGCGGTGTTAAGAGCAGACAAGCGATGCAAAGGCCCCGCAGCAATGAGTTTCCCAAGGCAGGAAGGGCAACCCGGAGTGGCTTTGCAGGGGACACTCATGCAGTTTCTGGCTGCCTGCAAGCCTCCAGGTTGCAATGCAAGCACCAGCAATGCCATTTCATTTATTTGGGCTATGCATTGCAGCTCATCCATGACCAGCACCTCCACCCTGTTGATAACAGCAGAGCAGGTAACACTCATGCTCTCTCAGTTTGAAGAGTGCTCCTCTTTGCACAGCGCCTCTGAACAAAGCCTGTGTCATGGCATCTCCTGTGGCCTGGCAGATACTGCCCATACCCCACTGTCTGGCTGTCTCAGCTTGGTTGCCTATATCCAAGTGGGAATTCCCACGATCAAGTGCCAAATGAAGAAATTTCTGTGACTCTGGAGAGAGCAGCTTGGGAAAGCAGCCCCTGCATAGCTCTGGACAACTTCAATGTGGAAAAAATAGTCACTGCAAGAAACTTCTCCATGCATGGCAAAAAAACCACATATGAGATATTAAAGGAGGAAGCTTAGAAAGTGTTCTGTATATCTGCCCAGGATACAGATTTGGACTATGCCATATATACACCTTAAAGGGAGACTCCAGGGGAGAAACTTTAAGCAAGGTTGTCCAGGATCAAAGCAAAGACAAGCCACTACCTGTGGTATTAACCTTAAACACAGGGTTAGGCATGCTGAAGTAAATGGAGTGTCTAATCCATGGCCAGATTTGATCCATCCAAGAACCAACCACAGTTCTCTTGCAGTGGTTGGAGGTTGTACATAACCTCTGGCACTTAGAAAAAAAAGTTGTTCAAACAATAGCTGAACCCTACAATCAAGTCCTCATACTTGTTTGCTTCCCCTATTCAAAACCAATCCTCTCTTTAGAGAATTTAAATAAACCACAAATCCTAGTAGTTCAATCCGCTCACCCAGTAAGTTGCCTTACCACACAGCTCGAGACTGGCTGGATATGGAGCAAAGGTGTCACTGAACCAGACGCTTTTAAACAGGTTTCAGAGTTAAAAATACATTTGCAGCAGGGTAAGTCCAGAAAAATCACTTCCTGGCTGCAGAGAACCCACTGAAGAGTCTCACTGCTGCACACACAAGCAGGATGTTTGACCGCATCGGTTCTGCCTTGGAAAAGCTATTGTACAGCTGTGCCCATTAAGATATTATTTTACACCACATCATAAATGCACCCGGAAGACTTTCATTGCCTTGTTAAAAACAGGTTACCTGTGAGCTTTAAGAATCCTCTGAGCAATTGCATCGCCGATCCTGTTCCAGACAACTTTGTCATCAGCACAGCTAATAAAAAACTGGTTCTGCAGGAAAAACAAGCAAAACTACTGTCAGACACTGCCAGTGACTAACAACAACAAAAAAATATTTGCATGCTTTACTTCAGACCAAGAGCAACTAAAGATAGCTGGGTTTGCGTGCCACTTGAGTTGATACTTTGAGGTTTTTATTATTAAATGATGTGTGCAACTGTGCTCACTTAGGGAATTAATTAGTCCTTATTCATCACACTCCTTAGAAAGTTCACATAAAGAACACCCTAACAAGAGGTTAAGAAAAAAAAAAAAAAAGAAAAAATATGAGAATAAGTGTTGCCATCCAGCCAGCACCGAGAGTCAGTCTGACACAGGAGATTCCAGCAGCTCCAGGCTGTACAGCTGTGAGACCAGCCCTGGGAGTAAGAGGTTCAGGCAGGCACAGGGGACACCGCAAAGCCATGGAGAGACCAGAGAGACTATTGCACAGGCCATGAAAGTTGCTGGTAATTTTGTAAAGAGGCTTTTGGAGGACTACTTTTGTGGTCAGAAAGCTGTCTGCCTGAAGTCAATGAAAACAGCCCCAAAAATTCAGAGCAGATTCTGTTTTAATATCCTTATAATGATCCTTTTGGGTCCCTTCCAACTTGACATATTGTACAGTATGTATCAAAATTCATTTAAAGAAAAAAAAGAAAAACCTCATGAAGTAGAATTACCCTCCTGATGGCTGCGAGCCATGCCCAGAGCATCAGGACCCTCCTTTTTTCCCCTCACTGACACTCACTTCTATATATATATAGTGCTTGCTGTTCTCTATCACTTGGACGTAGGCTTTGTGGATGGACTCCTCGTGGTACTTAATGCCAGCCGACCAGTCAGCAGCGGAACGGATCACCTGGAAAGCAAGAGGTGAAGATGAACACCTTCAGCTCTCTCCCACCCAGGATGACACAGCACTGCAACTGTATTATTTAAGAGGCAATGCTCCTCCCTGGCACTATCTGCATGTCAGGATTTAACTAAATAAGGTACAGCATTCACCATTTATACTGCATTTGTAATAAAGAGAAAGGCTGCTCAAAAACAGTATTAATGTTTAATAACATTTTGATTAAAACCGTAAGTGCCCTGTCCTGTTGCAGTACCCGAGCAGCTTTAGATGTGATAGAAGCACCACAGAAATTTTGCCCTTGCTTAACATTTGACAATAAATTGCTTAAAACAACCTACATTTCCAAGCTTTAGGGGTGCACATCCAGCCAGTGATCTCCCCTCCAGCAGTATGTAAAGCTGGTCTCCAGCTCGGGTGATGCATTTTCCCCCAAACTGCTGGTACATGATTATACAGCCAGTCTGGTAACGCAGGCGATGCCTCAGCCCTGAGCACTCAGGGTCATTGATTTCTTCTGCTAAATTCTTGCACACGCAATCCAAGTTGTGATGATACAATTTTTAAAATTCATAGCACTTCAGCTGCCCACGTTTAATTATTAATTTTTACGGGAAATCCACACTTAAAGTAGATACTGCGAGATTCCCCAGGGCACGTTCTTCCCCCGCCTCCTGCAGTTCTTGCACAAAAGAGCCAAACCAGCACGAGAAAGAGCCTTTGTTCATGCTCCTAGCCAGGCTGAGCAATCCCTGGGGCAGGCAGCTTCCCGTCCCCAGCAGCGAGAGGTGCTGCAGCATCTCCAAGTCCTGCGTTTCAGTCAAGAAGCAACCACACTATGCCCTGACTGACATTTTCCCAGATGGAAATGTAGTTTTTAATCAAGTGTTGGCAAGATACGTGCTCAAGGGAAATAATTACTTGTGATTAGACTCTGTCTTTAAATATTGTGAAGAAAAACCCACTGAAACAATGGCTGTTTTGAGATATTTTAAGGCTGTTATACCAGCGCTCGGGGCCAGTCACGTGCAGGATGAGATCCAAATGCTGAGGATCTGAGATGCACGTGCCAGTACATGCAAAATCCTGAACTCTTTTGGGACTCAACAACATTTTTCCCTGGAAATCCCTCCCATGGATAAATTTTAATTCTCCGTGACCTACTACTTTGCTCCACGTTACTCTCTCCATCTCCCTGACATCCTCAATACTCTGAGCTCTGCTGTCACATTGTCATCACCAACTGCCATCAAAGCAGGCTGCTGGCCTTGGCAAGGCTGAGGGCTTTCGAGGGATAATTAATTACTAGTAGTACACCAGCAGATAAGAATTTGTGCCTTTTATCCAGGCACTACATGCCTGAACAGCAGAATCATAGAATAGAGTCACAGAATGGTTTGGGTTGGAAGGAACCTTACAGATCATCTAGTTTCAAGACCCTGCCATGGGCAGGGACACCTCCCACTAGACCAGGTTGCTCAAAGCCCCAACTAAACCAATCCTCTTGTCTCCAGAGCATCTCTGGAGGTGGCCCTGAGAGGCATTGCTTGTTAAGCAGCACATGACTCCAGAGCTAATTCCTTCAATTGGATAGAAGGAGCTTTCTCCCACAGGTCACTGAAAAACAGATCCTGCAACTCTCCACTCGCTTGACCAACAAGAGAGACCCCTCTGCAGCCTCCCAAACTGAACATCAGAGTCACGGGTGCTTAAGCAAAGGAGCCAGGCTGAACACAAGGGCCATCACAGCCCCCACCGGTCCCAAACAGCCGCCCTCTGCTTGTATAAACCTCCGCAAGGTGATGCAGCTCATGCCCATGGGGTTTTAATCACCCTTTTGGTTTGAAAAGCCAATGCTGCATGCTCCCACACACCCCAGGCTGGGCACTGCTGAAGCCTCACCCAACGCCATGGTAGACAGAGCTCCTGAACAAAATGCCACCATTTGCATGAATAAGGACAGAAAAACAGCTTTTCTGCATAGAAAGCAGCCTCACTTTTCTGTACACACAGCTCAGGCTGCAGCAGGAGCTTGCAACCCCTCCACCCTCACCAGCACAGCTGGTGACGAGCAGCCACCCTTCCTTGCCTTTTGTCCTGCAGCAGTGAAAACCTGGGGCCACAGAGCATATCCCTGTGGGCTGGGGACCTCCAGCAAACGCAGTCTGGAATGGCACTTCAGAAAGCTGCAGACTGTAGCTTCCTAGGGTACTGATATTCCATCCTTGATTTTCTGTCTTTTTTCTGCTAGTTCACTTTGTTCATGCTCCAAAGAGCTGTTTCTCAAGATAAGCTGCTGAGCCCGGCACTGAACAAAGTAACTTCCACACCCTCATTTACAGCAGTAACAGCTGAAACTGCTGGGGATGGGAATAATGTCCTTTTCTGAATTGGGAGCTTGATAGCACCAAAGCCCCTCGCTTTGAAAGACAACTTTACTGCCAGGAGACAAGTTTATTCCAAACCAGGGATGCCACCTGATGCAACAGAACCATCACTCAGGACCATCTCTTTCCAGCACCGTGGCTTTCCAGTGCACCATCCACCTGCCCTTCCCCACTTTCCTCTTCATCTCTCCACAACACCAGCACCCCAGCCCTCCCTGCAAACCAGCCTGCCCACTGTTACTGTCCAGCTTGGACATCATGAAAATAGTTACTTTTACCTGGATCACTTCATGGCACAGCTCTGCAGCCACAGCAACAGGTGAGGGGGTTGCCTGATAAGGCCACAAGCATTGATGGCTTTGTGGCCACTGACAGCAGCATCCCATGGATGCAGTACACATCCCGAGGAAACAAAGCTGCGTCTGTGGCACTCAAAGCCAAATACATACCTTGAAGTTTCCCACACAGACCTTCCTTTACCCCTGAGGTTTCACCTTAGGCTTCAAGTAGTTCAAACCCAACCTACTTTTTCAGAGAAAAGGCCGCACACTGCCCAGTGCAGCCCATGCCAGCCAGGGCTGGTGCCTCCACGCTCCTTCTCAAGCCTCTCAATAGCAGCGCTGAGTGCTGGGCCAGGCTTGTCATCCCTTAACTGATACAAGAGTAATAAATTTGATGTTTGCTGTGGGCTAGCTCATAAACCCTGCACAATGCAAGCTCTCACACAGACTTCAAAGAGGTAAGGGCATTTGCCACTGCCAGAACATTAAATTTTCATTGCGTTTACATCAGGAACTAGATATTGCCTCACCACATCACGTCGTTTGCAGTGCTGGCTTTGGCTGATAATTGTAAACTCTGGCATGGAAACAGAGAGATGGAAAAACACCAACTCTGGCACCGCCTTTGGCCGACAGCTATTTGACTCTTGCAAAAATCAACGTGCGACCACATTGCTATCACAAGCAAAGCCCACACGTTCAAATGAAAGAGGATGAGAGACCATATCTGACTAACCCACAGAGCTGACAAGCTCCTTTCCTCCCTCCCAGCCTGTACCTCCATACGGCTTCCCAGGCACACCACATACGTCCTCCCTGCCCAGGGGAAAGCCCTTGTCAGTGCTGCTCCTGGTGTCCCCACCCTCCTGAAAACACTTTCCTGCTCCTCTCCTCTGACAAAGGAGAGCAAAACCAGATGGTACAATGAGGTCAAAATCTGTTGCTGACAGGTCAGTGGCTCAGGCTTGCAGCAACGCTGCAATCCCCACAGATCCTTTGTGTTTTCCCCTCCTCTGATCTGCCCACAATTGAAGACAGATTTGCAAACAAGCTCAGAAACAAGAAAACCGCCAGCCAGACTTTCCTCAAGCACCACGCAGCCAAGGACAGGCACTGCATGATGGATTTTACCTTGGGACAGTAACTTCTGCCTATGAAGTCCCTACACAGCACCAAAACAGGGATAATGCTTTGGCCATTAGCCAGCTGAAGAAGATAAGACCACCAACAACATTGCTCTAGTTTTTCTGGACAAAAAAAGTTGGTGAAAAATTTTAGGTTATCTGCTTGTTTCTGCACTGGACTGTACCACTGTAAGGAGATGTGAGCATCTGCAGCCCTCCAGTCCAAAACGAACACACTGGCCAGGCAAGAGGTTTTATTGTGTGACTGTAGGAAAGAAGCCACACAGGGATGCCCTGGTGCACACCCTGGGAGCTCCAGAAGGCAGTAACTAGGAGGAGAGGTTCAGATGTGGGCTGCAGGTGTCCTCCCCTTTCTCTACTTCCTGCAGCAGCCAAATCCAAAACCTTCATCAGGATGGGAGACTGAGCCACTCACGGACCCAACAATATGAGCATTATGGGGGAGACTGCCAAAGACACAGTACATGCATGCAAACCGTGCCTCAGAGCGCCAGGAGATCACCCAGACATCATAACCTGGGCTGTGCCAACGGACCTGCACCCAGGCAGGGTGCACCAGCCTGGGCAGAGGAGCCAGACCAAATGCTCTTTTCCCACAGTCTTCCCTCATACCGGGAAGGCTGGTACATTGTAGGTCAAGATGTTTTCAGCCTCATATCATGCAGTTTTATTTATCTGGCTATGTGCAGGGCTGGGCTACCCTGACAGGCCTCTAAAAGCTGCAGTTTGACATAAATTAGAAATGAGCAAGGTAGTTTCAAATGAATAATTTACAAGACAAACCTGCTCTCTCTCTCTGTTTATAGCATCGCTGAGAACAGCCCCTCATTTCCTGGAATGTATCAGTTATTGACAATTCCCCAACAATGTTGTGACAAGGCTGGTTTTCAAATAGCTCACCCATCACGCAGCACTGGTGTAGTCACCATTTGAACTTCACCCCCCCCTCCCATGGGCTGATGTTCTGAGCCAGCAGCTCTGTGGTACAGACTGAAGGGAAGTTGGACCTAGACTGTGCTCAGTTCAGTTTCTCCTCTGGGAGTTCAGCCTTCTGCTACTGCAAGCCCTGTGATTTAGAAGTGGAGACTTGGAGCATGCTCTGGGGACACAAGCCCCTCACTTCCATGAGAGCAAAGTTTCACAGAATCACAGAAAGATAGGGGCTGGCAGGGACATCTGGAGATCATCTAGTCCAAAGTTTCCCAAAACGTTGGAGTCACAGACACAGCCAGGGAGGCATTTAGAGCCACTGGAAAGCACAGCGATGCTTGAACTGAGACTTCTTCTCAAGAAGCTATGAGCATTGTTTTGGAGGCTGATTTAAAATGCCCAAGACCCGTGACACAAGATCCCCACGCCGACCCTCCCTCGTGCCACACGGGGAGGAGCAGACAATGCCCTGGCAATGCACAAACCCAGAAAAATGCATCTTGTTACACTAAGCTTCCCCAAGCGTTGCTGTCTTCTGGGTGGACCACTTCTTACAAAGAGCAGAGGCATGCAATTTTCCAGATTTTGGTATAATTGCTCTTACTTCATACATCTTTCAGCCACAGAGGCACAGAAACGTTTTGCTGCTTCAGCATAACCATTTTGACTTTGTATTCTTCAACAAGCCTGTGTTTCTGCTAGGTAACAGTAGTGTTCAGTATACACACACTCAACATAGCTAATGGGGTTTTAAATGTAGGTACCCTGGCAGTTCTGACTGTGAGGATGATGGTCACAATGAGACTGGAGGCTGACTGTGCGGTACTACAGAGGACCCACAGGGCTGACTGGCTGCATAATAAAATGCCAATGAACTTCAACACAGAAAGCAACAGCCCCAAGATTCCACTTAATGCTGGGATCTAGCTGACCACTACCGGTCTGAACAATGTGTCAGGGGCCTGGTAGAGTGGTTTAAGACCCGAGGTAAATATTAAGTGGGCAACCTCAACCCATCAGGCCTTCCCAAAACACAAACCACAAACATTAGGCATTCGAAGAGCAGCAGAAAACAGAACAGAAAATTACACAGCTACAAAAGTCATGGTGTTCCCACAAGTTAAGCACTGCATACAGCTTGGTCCTCTCACCTCGAAGAGAGAGATATAAGTTAATGCATGTCTACTGAAAGAGGTGCATTGTTTTATTGCAATTGAGGAGCTGATCACCTAGTCCTCTGCGTTAAATTAAATACGAGTTCTTCATTTTATATTTTCAAGTTATCAGGCATTGATGCTTTCTACTGGAAAGACCCAAAACCATCTCTCTTAGGAGCAGGTGAGCAGAAGACCATCGACACCCACCTGGACTGTGGCACGAACAGCCTCAGGCACCTGGTACTTCAACTCATTGGCAGTTTGCTGAGATTTTGGCAACAGGAATGGGTAGGAGAGGGATCGATACTTGGGCTTCATAATCTGCCATGGGGAAAGAACAACAAAAACCCTTTGAAGGGATTGCAACATAGAAACACATAAAAAACAAGAAGAGCATAGCTACAGAGGGCATGTGAGTGAGGAAAGGGCTGTATGTATGTCCATGACTGCAGCAGCAATACCTGCACCCACCTTGGTGAAGTTCCAGCGCTGGATGAAGTGTCGGGCGACATCGCGCGCTGCTTTGCCGTGCACCACAGACGAGATGTCATGCCAGGGCATCCTTGGTGTGGTGTATTTGTCAATGAA
>JAAGNO010026359.1:0-13908 GCA_033439905.1 Ceryle rudis
CAAAGTTTTCATTGAGAATGAGCCACGGCTCCTTTAAAAAAAAAATATATATATATATGGGATATACTGGTGTAACTTAACAAACCAAAGTGATTCATAGTGCTGGACGGGCATTTTGAAATTGATAGAATAGGTCTGGCTAATGACAAGATCCAAAAAAGGACAGAGGTATTACAAGACTAAGCTTAAGGTAGCTGCAACTCCAAGTAAATATAGAATCAGAGATTATATGCGTATGTTTGTATTATAATGTGTAAAAGGGAGTCTCCAGCACAAAGAACATGGTAAAGAAACCAGCCAGTGGATACGTATTGAGACAGCTGTGTGTCCTAAATTGTCTTCCTTTTGGAAATGAATGGAGAAAACTAAGATTTCATTGATTTTACATTGGCTGCAAGAGGATGGACTATACATGACTGAGCATAAAACCTGCCAATACCAACTTAACACAGCTTCAGAGCAGAGTTCAGCTGACAGAGTGAATTTTGACCATATCAGCACTTACTGTCATAAGACTTGTATTTCCAACCTGCTGCAGGGCATCAAAGAAAAAGTGATTTCTCTTCCATTAAAAATATTGCCAGTGGCAGAGGAGGCAGTAGTGCCAATTTTCTTTTTTGCATGAAAGTATGAAGTGCTAGAGGAGTCCCTCACCTGATAGAAAGAGCAAGACTCAGCTGAGAAGGGCAGGAAACATGATGAGCTATTTTATCCCCAGCACATGAGCCATAATAATTGATTAAGCATAGCAGGAATGTACAGTATCAGGAGGAAACATATTTTCTATTACAATATGGAACCAATCAGCACAAATGGAAGTAATGATTTTTTTTGCCATTAGGGCACCGCACATTAAGTTCTGCACAGAAAAGTGACTTGACTACAAGGCTGTACTTTTTCAGTTGTATTTAGTTCAGCAATTTGCTAAATAGCGTCAGATTTAGTAGAACTTTGCTCCAGGCAGTATCCTTTTACTTAAACATAAGTCTACTTTTGCAATCACACATCACACTGCAAGGAAGATGTTCTGTTTCATAAAGTTTCAGCATTATTTTCAGGTTCACAAGTGTTTCATTAAAACTTTGTTAAGATGAGATGAAAGTGGCTTTTTTGAGATTAAGTGAAACAAATCCCAATACTTTATG
This sequence comes from Ceryle rudis, assembly GCA_033439905.1. Classification (NCBI taxonomy): domain Eukaryota; kingdom Metazoa; phylum Chordata; class Aves; order Coraciiformes; family Cerylidae; genus Ceryle; species Ceryle rudis. The sequence continues at coordinate 1,146 of JAAGNO010026359.1, forward strand.
GTAAAATACACTCCTATAAAATGATGCACATATACGCATTCATAATATCTTGTGAAATGAAAAAGTAGACAAAATATCTTCTGCTATGGAATAATCCTATTCATAATATCTCAGCTTACATTTCTCCACTATCTTTACATGAAATAATTACAGAAATTTCTATTAATTACTTTTGGGGTTTTTTTACTATGAACTATATAGTCATAGCATACTCAAAATGATGCAAGTTCCAGAAAATTTTAATACCTCAGAATCAGTCATCATATACAGGCAATTGCATTCGCTACAAGCTAGATCATCCCTTACTATAAAAACATCCATAGGAAAAAAACTGTGAGGGGAAAATGAAGCTCAGCTATCGTTTGTCATATCTTATGTTCTGCCTTCGCAAGCAGAGTACTGAAACAAAGCTGTGGAATTCATTATTAAGATATCAGGTTCCCCTGGGATGTTTACATTTTCCTTATTCTCCCTACCTCTTCTGTACTTTGAAAATCACATGAACTTGTACAAAGTCATCTCATTAAGTCATAAAAGCTCAACTCATAAAAACCAACCATTTCAAAGAAATTCATTCCATACTGACAGAAAAGGCATTTCTGTAAGGAAAAAAAAAATTAAAAAAAAAAATTAAAAAAAGATGCATCAGAATGCTATAATATGGCAAAAATTCAAGACAAAGGTAACCAAAGAATTTTTATGATGAAACTACCCATATGTACTACTTGTTTGTATGTAAGCTACTGTCTTTTGAAGTGGGCATGTAGAAATATAGATAAGCATAACTATTTCTGATTACTGGAGACATACCAACATCCATTAGGAAATAATCTCACTAGCTTTGCTGGTGGTGCAACCTAAGGCTTGCAGAAGAATCTGTGAAAGTGTTAATGAAGCCTGAAGCTACAATCATCCTCCAAAAACCTCCCTTAAGGCTGTTGAAGGTCTGCTTAAAGAGAGAGAAATTATACAGCCTGCATATTCCAGCAGTATGGCCCACTGGGCCAAGGTGGCATGTAAAAGATAAATTCACATCTCTCAACCTAAAATCACTCAGGGTCCACAAAAGCCTCATTCATTTTGTCATTTTAGCCAGACAGATAAGATTTGTCAGCAGTCTGGACAGCAATGGAGGCTTGAGGAGTCTTGGTAGCATCTAGAATGTTTTTTCAAACATTTTTCACAGACTGTAAGTTGTCAGGTATAAACTATGTCTTATACATCTCAAGGACGCTTAGCATTCTGTAGGCATTGCTGTAACACAAAGAACTGTTTGCTGACCTTTACAGCTCTCTAAGGCTATGTGTGCTGTGTACCTGCTGTTATATCAAATATTTCATCATTCTTTTCTTAACTTTTTATTTAGCATGCACAGCAAAGGATGTTTACTCCTAGTAGTGAAAGAATGTGCAAGTGAGGGGGACTGAATGATTTCTAACATTTTTTAAACAATGGTCCATGTTTACCTCTATCCTTAATTTTGTCTTTTTTTGTGTGTAAGCTACTAACAGCTGGGAACTAAAATTTTTTGTGTTTCTTTTCCTTCACTCTTGAGCCCTGATGGAAGTGGAACACATTTTTAACATTCATTATTTTTGCCAACATCTGGATGTATTTATCAGACAAATTATTAGAAACTTTTTTGGGGATTAGAAATAATGGACACATGGGTAACTGTAATACATTGGGGGAACAGTCAACTCAGCTTTTATGAAAAGAAAGCCTGCTTTACAAACTCATTGGGGTTCATCAAATGCTTTGCTATGGACTTACATAAAGGAAAGCTTGTTGACTTTGACAAAATCCCCTGAAAAAGGCTGCTGTGGAAGGTAAATTGCCACAGAATAAAATGGAAGGACCCTGAATGGATAAACAATAAACAATAATAATATATTTAAAAAAGGAGCAAAAAGCAAGAAACAGGATGACAGGAAAAAATACTTAGTCCTTAACAGTGAAAGCAGTCTTGAATGGAGTTGAAGAGGGATATGCACTGGGATGAGTTTTGCAACATATCCATAAACAGGCTGGAAAAGGAGCAAACAGTGAGAAGAGATTTAGCTGAGTCTCCTAACTTATTCTGCATAAAGCTGAAAGTGAACCACAAAGTACTGCACAAGGATTTATGACATAAAGTGAATAGCCAATAAAATAAAATTAAAAAAAAAAAATCAGCATAGTTTAACATGTGATCAGCATAGTTTAACAGGAAATCATGTATATTACATGTAGTGACTACATCAGTGGTAAGGGACGACCTATGGATGTGATCTGTCTGAACTTTTGCAAGGCCTTTGGCACGGTCCCCCACAACATCCTACTCACCAAGTTGGAAAGATACGGATTTGATGGGTGAACCGTTCAGTGGATAAGGAATTGACTAGATGGCCGCATCCAGAGGGTAGTGGTCAATGGCTCAAACTCCAGATGGAGACCAGTTACAAGTGGCGTCCCTCAGGGGTCCATACTGGTGCCTGTCTTAACATTTTTATGAATGACATAGACAGCAGGATAAAGTGCACCATCAGCAGGTTCACAGATGACACCAAGCTGAGTGGTGCTGTCAATATACCAGAGGAACGGGATGTCATCCAGAGCGACCTGGACAAGCTGGAGAGGTGGGCCCAGATGAACCTCATGAGGTTCAACAAGAACAAGTGCAGGGTCCTGCACCTGGGCTGGAACAATCCCCACTATCAATACAAGCTTGAGGAAGAGGCAATAGAGAGCAGCCCTGCAGAAAAGGACTTGGGGGTGCTGGTAGACAAGAAGCTGGACATGAGCAGCCAGTGTGTGCTTGCAGCCCAGAAGGCCAATTGCATCATGGGCTGCAACAAAAGAAGTGTGGCCAGCAGATTGAGAGAGGTGATTCTACCACTCTATTCTGCTCTGGTGAGACCTCACCTGGAACACTGTGTCCAGCTCTGGAGCCCTCAGCATAGGAAGGACATGGACCTGATGGAGCAGGTCCAGAGGAGGGCCACGAAGATGATCAGGGGCTGGAGCACCTCTCCACAGGGACAGGCTGAAGGAGCTGGGATTGTTCAGCCTGGAGAAGAGAAGGCTCTGGGGAGACCTAATAGCCACCTTCCAGTACCTGAAGGGAGCTTATAAAAAGACTGGAGAAGACCTGTAGCGAAAGGATGAGCGGTAATGGTTTTAAATTAGAAAGGACTGGATTTAGATTAGAAATAAGGAGGAAGTTCTTTACTACGAGTGGTGGAGCACTGGAACAGGTTGCTCAGGGAGGTGTTTGAGGCCCCATCCCTGGAGACATTCAAGGTGAGGCTTGACGAAGCTCTGAGCAGCCTGCTCCAGTTGAGGATGTCCCTGCTCTCAGGAGGGGGGTTGGATTAGATGACCTCTAGAGGTCCCTTCCAACCCAGACATTTCTATGCTTCTATAAAAACCCTAGCCTTAACTTCTCATATACAAGGGTTGGCTTTGAGCTGGTCATTCCTGCTAAGGAGTGTGAAAGTGAAAATGCAGCTCAGGAGAGGCTTATGAGACTCTCACAAGATAAGACAGGACACAATAAAGAATGTCATTATGCCACTTTATAAATACATAATTCTCCCTCATCTTGAATAATGCATGTTGTGGTGGGCTGTCCATCTCAAATAGCTGGAAAAGACCACAAAGATATGTGCCAGCTTCTGCATCAAAAATAACTAAGTAGGCTAGGACTCTTCAGAGTGAAAAAGAAACAACTGAGGGATATATGACAGAGGTCTATAAGGTCAGAAATGTTATGGAGTGTACATGGATTGATTTACCTTTATCTCTTCCAAGAAAAGAACTGGGGATGTGAAATTAAACTACATGAAGGCAGTGCAAAACAAAGACTGTCATTATTCATACAGCTAGAGTTTAGGTACAGTACTGCTGGCCACAAGATGCTGTAGAGAGTAAGTTTATGGGGTTTGCAGGAGAGGTTAGAAAGTTTACAGAAGAGATACCTTCTAGTGCTATAAAATAAATAAAAACTACAGCTGTCTCCATAAGCCCTTGAGCTTCAAATGAAGAAGAATATTTCTGGGGAGCCTATTACCTTGTTCTTATACTCTTCTCTACACATCTGCTCCTGGCCACTGTTAGAGACAGGATCCTGGGCTAGATGGACTGACCTCCAGACCAACCCTTTGTGGCTCCTCTTTCTTCTTAATCAAGATGTCATTAGCAATTTTGCTCAACTCCTCTGTACAAGGTCCTTATGTACATATCTTTCTTTCTGCTCTAAAATTACTTGTCAGACTGCAGCTATCCTTTAAGTCACTGTTTGAATGTTGGAATATATAGGTAACTCCAAAATGCAACACTATAAAAATACTGGCAAAATGAAGAGTCCTTGATTTGTGCTCAGAATTATTTTCTTCCCTTCACTGGTAAGAATGTATTGAAATGTTACTGAATTGCAGCATATATTTAATGTTCTGTAACTTATGTGTTTTGATATTCTTATGTAAAAAAGATTAACTCTAACACTGAATGGTTGCAGACATACCATATATACAACACATTGCAAAATAATACTTAACTCAGAGAAATTAATTTCATAACTAAAGCCTTTTATAAATCAGAAGTTGTGTTTCCGTACAAGCTGTACATTCAAGAAAGATTTAATGTTACTGTGCTTGCAAAAGCAGGATTTTTCAGCATGTACCGTTTTCTAGAAATACCATTCAAAGTTCTTTCCTTCTGTAAACATTTTCCAAAGGACGCCATCAGACTCACCTGGTAAACTATTTTTAAAGTACATTATTACAGAAAAACTTTAAAAGTCTGAGATAGTAAAATATATTACTTGGGATGTTAAATAACAAAGAAAAATAAATCATAGCTAAGAACTTTAAGGAAACAAACCATATTCAGTAACCTTTACTTATACAGAAGTACAATTTACAGATGTCTAATTATACTCCATCAATTTACATTTTAATACACTATTTTAATAATATTTTAAATTATTCTGTGATGGACAGTGCCTGGTAAAATAGCAAGTGAAAACTGAAAAATCAGATTCTATACCAATTTGCATTGCCACACTGATCCTTAGAGATTTCCAACTTGGAAAGCCACAACAGATGGGTAAATTGACAGTGAAAACCCATAACAGACTTCAGGCCTCTATCTCATTTTCCCATGCCAGCCTCAATCCTGAATCATGTAGCTAAGAACAATGTTTACTATTAGAACCATGCAAATGTATAGCAGTGCTTGTCCCTGACAGGGCAATAGGACATTCTATTAAAAGTGCTGTACAGTTCTAATCAATTCACAGTGTGTAGTCACCTTGGGACTGCAAACATAAAAAAAAATAGAATAAATAGGTAGGTCCAACCAACCATGCGAAGTTACGAAGCAAACGGTAAATCCTGTTTTTGAAACACTGATCAGTATAACCACCAAGCAAATACTGCAAAATGTAAATACAACATAGGAGATTTCCAAGTAGCTCATTCTGTGCTTGCTCCACGCAGAACTGCTTTTTTATAAATACACTAATGACTGTTCCACACTGATAAACATTCAATCTTAGGCTATTATTGGAAAATTAACACATTTTAAGACCTTGAACAAACAAACTGGCAAGATCACAACCTGAAGACATAAACAGAAGCAGTCCCCTCAGAATTCAGACACTGAGCATCAGTAAATCTTTGCTGTATAACTATTCATTTTTCAGTAAGTTACATTTCATAAACAATGGGTCGCAACCATCATAAGTGTTTGTAATTCTGATGGATATAAAATTGCTTATGTTTGGTGGTCGTAAACCTGACAGAAAGGAGCCTGCATTTGAAAGTGTCATATTGCCTGTAGAAGTCCAGAAGACACTAACAGTGGTGCACTAGTCTGCTACAACATACTAACACAAAGTCTTTAGCTCAAAAATTTAAAAATCAGATTAATGATAGGGGTCCGAAATGACTACCAGTGGCTCACTTATTCATTTGGCATCTTGGAAAGACAACAAAAATATACAGTAGAGAATACCTGGCACTGTGGAAGCCAACAGCAAAGCTCTAGAGAGCTTTTGTTGTTGGCAAAACTCTGGAGAGCTTTGCTGTAGGAATGGGATCACTTTTATGTCCAAAAAGAGAAATAAAACATAAAAGATTCCATGAAATTATGTAGTTCTGTGCCAGAAGTAAATCTACTGAGTGCTTGAAGGTCCTTGAAGACCCAGCTTCTGGAACTGCCAAGGTTGTTTCACTCTGATGTTTTTTTGAGGGGGAAGGTATCCTTACTTGGAAACTCATAAATAAATCAAAGTATTTGCAAAGAACAAAACTGAAAATTGGAAAACCAACAGCTCACAGCTACATATTCTATATTTGTAGTTTATTTCTTTAATTTTATAGACAATGCTTTTTAAAATATCTGTTCATAGTTTAGAATCCACCTCTACAGACAAACTTAGTCAAAATTTCAAAGTGCAGTACAAGCTGTAGCCAAACTTTTGATAGAAAGATTTCAAAAATACAAGAAACTTTTTCACCTCAGCTGTTAAGTTTGCTCTCTGGAACAATCCACCACAACCTAGGAGAGTCAGGCTCTTGTCTGCTTTCTCATGAAATCATTTTCTCTCTGTGAGAAATTTAATGGTTAGTTTCTACAAAGTGGATAACTTTCAGTAGCAATTAAGACACTCCCCACTATAGTTCTCCATGTAATTATTTCCCTAGCATAAACTACAAACAAATTTTCATGCAGTCCATTGGATCCTTAATGCTCACATTTTGAAAGCATTTTCAGTCAAATGTACCAAAGTAGTATCAAAACCTCACCATTTTTATCAGAACTGTTTATTTTCTGGGCAATCCTACCCTGAAATTGCCATCTGCTAGTTCTGTACTGCGATTGCCACATTATACTTTCACAGAGGGCAGACCCTAATGCTAAACTGCCCAATTAATTGAATCATTCATTCAGCAACTGGATTCTTTGAACATTATATCAGCCAGGTGTTTTTTATTTACAAGCCATGGATTGGAAGCAACTGCTTCTCAGTGAACTATTTTCCTTTTTGTATCACTTGTTCTAAATACAACCTTAAGACAGAGAAATCTTTTAAATAAGTTTGGAAGAGAAAACTTCATCAAGGACCTCATCTCAGCTATAACAAGTTAACAAAACAGGCCAGTTAACAGAATGGAATTAGGACTGTTAATGAACAGAACCATACTTATCTCATCACCAGATCTGATTTTGCCTATTTGTAAATATTTACAAGTCTTCATTTTTTTTCTCCTTCTTCCACACTAAGAATGTTTTGCCAGCTTCACAAAGGAAAAAAAAAAATAATATTGTCAGGAGGAAAAAAAAAAAAATCTGTGAAAAAATTCCGAGATTCTTCACCAAAAGAAAAGCTCTGCAAGAGATCTGGTAATATGTCCACTTGTATGCAACCAGCCTTTTGTACTCAGTTGTCAGGAGAGATGAGAAAGGCTTCTTTGTCGCCATTTCAGGTGGTTAACAGGTTCCTTCTAAAACATCTGTTACTGGTTCACTCAATTTCTTTACTTTTACATTGTCTGTTGCAGGTAAAAGGAGAGTATTTTCAAAGGTTATGTACAGTGTGCAGAATATAACTCGCAGATCAAAGATTTCTATGCATCATTGACAAAAAGTGAAAAACCCACTATACTTAGCTGGAACAAATCTGGTTTCCTAATATTAGCCAGCCTGCTCTCAGTTACATATTATATTGCATGATATGAAAGATAAAGTAAATGAGTAGAAGCTGTGGAGGATTCTTGACGTCCAAACATTTCTGGAAGACATAGCATAGCCTTTTGAGATACAATCTCCCCTCCTTTACTGGAACCAATGGGACTGTTCCACCAAGTCCACCAGTTCCAGGATGTCTACAGCTAGACAGGACTCCATCCTCAAGTATTAAAAGTAGGCCACTGGATAATTTAAGATGAAGACTTGGTAGGTTGGGCAATTCACTGATCTACTGACAATGTCACCAAGCTGTAACATGGGAGTAGTCAGGGAAAAAAAAATCAATTCTTCTGATTCTTGTTATTCAAAGTACTAGGACTGAAACATGTAGCTTAAAGCTTTTATGCAATGAAGGAAAATAACAAGGGGCAGCACAAGGATTTCTGTATACGTGAGTATGCATTCATCCAAAATCCTTGTCTTCAGCTGCCCAGGAAGTTCATAAATCCCTCAAATATTTCTACATTAAGTCACATGCCAGCATGAACAATGTTTCCATGTTCAACGAAGAACACTGTGTACTTCATCCTTTAGACTTAGAGACAAAGAAGAAAAGCAGTTGTGCTCTTGGCATACAAACACAGTTTGAAGGGAAAGAAACATTACCAAAACAAAACCCTCAACTAGTCTCGGGTCTTTACTCCAGAGAGAAATGAACACATAGATGTTTTCTTTTCTGAGACGTGATTTATTATTATTATTAATTTTTATTTTTTACTAGGTCATTACTCTTTAGGACCAAATTACATCTCCTGATAAATTTAAAGTCTGCAGCTAAAGAGAGAAACCTTTTTTTCTTCCATCATTAGTTACAGAGATTTTACTGCTCATCCTTGTGCAAACACAGATTTAACTGGCTTCCTTCTTTTGTTTCCTGCTCCTAATTAGCCAAGGCAATAATGTCCTCTCTTTAGAATAAGAGCATTGAACAGTGTTTACAGGAAAAGGCTGGTCCTCTTTCCTATTCCCAGAGCAGTTAATTAACCTCTTCTTAACTTGGCCAAGAGTAGGACATATCTCACACCCATATTCTATTGTAAGTAGCCTGTTAGGTAAGTTTGCTCAATACCATAGAGTATCAAGCATTTAGTGCATAGATTCATTATGTGAAATTAATCGGTCTTTTTTTCAGCCATATCAATAATTAGATCATTTTGCATCTGAAGCAAAGAGAATTGGAATGGAATAGTGAGAAAGATGGTGTTCCTTTTGAGAGAAAAAAGTCTTACCACTTTTGCCTTTGAATGTTTCTTATACCTATGTTGCTTCCTTGGTTTGTTATTCCATCATTCTTCACAACTGTATAAACCCTTAAAGTATAATTTTACAGGAACTCTGTGAACATTCTCCATTTCCCTTTCACAATAAAGTGTACAGGAAGCAATTTTAGCGGTGACTTGCCTACAGACTTAGCCTCACACACATATATACACAAAGACAACAGAACCACTCCCAAAGCCCAACTCAATCCCTATTGAAAACAATGGTCAAATTACTTCACCTCTATTCATTGTTCTCCGTATGTGAAAAAGTAAACTTATGCTGCATTTTTTTTCAGGACTTCTGCAAATATCAGACCAAAAAAACCCTCATTAACTTAAACTAATTATTGAAGTGGAAAACTGTAAATATCAGGAATTCTCATCTATCCAGAATTTCTTTTTACAATGCCTTGGTTAATACTTAAGTACCATCTAACCATGCTGGAAGGCAAGCTTCAATTCTAATAACAGAGATAGAAAGACTTTGTAGTTTAAGGGCTTTTCTGAGACTCAGAATACAAAAATTCGGAGCCAAGCTCTGCTAATGGCTTTTCATGTGAATCAGTTCTTCTAATTCCCTTAAAACTATTTGCATGTCTAATTGGATCTATCCTTATAGCTCACTCCCCTATTTTAAAGGTTCCATGCAGATAAACTCGACAATTGTATACAACATCCATGGGTGCAACAACAATGAGGCCAAGTACCTGGAGACAGTGTGAGCTGGTTTTACCCTTCCCAACTTTTCATCTTTATACTAAGAAATTTCAGAAATATCTGAAATGTCAAATCTGTCAAAATATTTTATCAGTTACCTTTAAAATAATGACAAAACATTTGTTCCAGTTTATGTGTCTTCATACACTGGGATTTAACTCGTCCTTTATTCATTATAAATAGTCCAGGAGAACATGTTTAACTATATGAACAACATTTACAAAGAAACAGCAACTTGGCTGAGAACCACAGAAAACAGGTATTGTTAATGAGCCTTTAAATTATTGCTTACTTTATTTGTCAATGCATACCAAAATATCTCCAGTGATAACCATCTTGTTTTGCAGCTTGACTATCATTAGAGTTTTGAAATCTTTTCTTCTACAATGTAATAAAGATTTTCTCTTACATAGTTTAAACGTTTTGCTTTTTACCACAAGGCTGGACATCAAGTCACTGTTGCCTCTCATTTAGTTTGTGATCATCTAAAAGCTGCAGCTTCTCTTATTTAGAACTTCTGCTTTTCTAGCATTCCCAATCTTGCATACACAGGGTTGATTATACTCATATGTGGGATTTTGCCCCCTCTCTGATGATTTGCATCGTGCCCGTCTCATGCTATTACTCCAATCAATCAACATTTCACATTCTAATCTTCCCAAGTGCTTGTAGCTGTCCTGCCCTTGCCTGGTTTTGCCTGAAAATTTAATAAGGACATTATCCGTTCTGCTGTCCAAGTCCTTAATGAAAACAAATAATGCTGACCTTGAGAAACTTCACTTTACTCATCTTTTCAGTTTGTGAACATTAGATAGCTACTCTCAGTACGACTTCTCAGCTACTTGCTTACTTGTCCTATACTAGTTCCCTAATCTTTCTGTAGCTCATTTATGGGAATGCTGTGCAAGAGTATCAAATTCTGTTGAAAATCAATTTACATGTGAAATTTTCTTTGTTTTCCACAAAGCTTGTCCCCCATATTGTAAGAGGAAGTTAGGTGCTTCAAGTTCATTAATTCTAAACAGCAGAGGTGTTAAAAATTAAATTAAGCTTTATTACAGATGGAAGCTGCAACTTGTTAAGGCTGAGTGAACACTGGTCTTGAAAACACTACCAGATATGTAAAATAAAAGCATTACATGCTTTCCTTACCTTATCTGAGTTCAATAAAGCCATTTTATCTCAGTATGTACCTAAAGAGAACCTAAGCATCTGAACAAACTTTGATGGTTAATCTCAGTCAGTACCACGCAGTAATTGATTATGGTCTATTGGGCAAAATGTCATCAGTAGATAGATGTCATAGGTGCCTTTATAATTTAAAACATCTAGGTATAGATAGGAGCAATTCCACAGTCCTTTCAGCACACGATTATGTCCCTTTCCTAATAACCATTGGAATTTGGAGTAAATGGAGGCATATTGTTATATCCAGAACCATATTTTGCAATAAGCTCTTCAAACAATGGATCAAGCACAATCAGCTGCTTTTGGATTAGATATTGGCAAAAATAATACTTGTAGTTTGGTTGTTTGTTTTGTTTGGGTTTGTTGTTTTGTTTTTTGGGGTTTTTTTTAATATGCATCAGTACATGATGCTATTAAGGTTAGTCTGGGTTTTTTTCATTTGTCCATCACAGTTCCAGATTTTTGACTGCTCCTTTCTTCATTCAGTATTTTTTCACAGTTTATTTCTGAAACAGCCATCAGTCAAAGCCAGGGAGTCAGAGAGCTTGCTTCAGTTCCTGTCACATAACTGCTCAGTTATGTACATTACTCCAACTGAATTCTGCCAGAGCTTATTACACATCCATTTTCTCATAAGTGTGTGTAACAGTTCCTTCTTTGTACATGATTCATGGAATCTTTGAGGCTGCTACTGTCCATTTTTCTTTATCCCAAATTGTAAAAACTTGAGCTTTTATTTCTTTGGAGGTCATGTAACCATTCTTCACCTGCATCAATCAATATTATAGGCACTGAAATAGACTCTGCAATGTAGTGTGGATTTGTATCCAGATTTTTTGTCATTACCTGTCCCTGCAAAGAACTGTTTATGAAAAGATGGAAAGGGCAGATTCTTAACAGGGTCAGAACATAGAAATATGGATCAAGATTTGAAAACTCTTGCAATTAACCTTGATAAAGAAGGATGAAAAATTGTGAAGTGTTCAATTTCTTGTTTCTAATATGTATAAAGTTAAAAAGATTCCCCCTGCCTCCCCAGTTTTAAGTGGCATTACAGGAAAGAGTAGCAATCCTGAGAAAAGTTTCTCTATGGAAAGTAAAGACAACTCAAATCAGATTTTTAAAATATCTGAAATTATTAGACCTTTACTGCCTAGTAACTCTTAAAACACTCACACAGAGCAAGCTCTTACTGTGCCTCATGGTGCCCTGTCATCTTCACTGTGGAGTGCAAACACTTGGTGACATACTGCAGTGGGGTGACCATTTTAATTACTCATTTTAATAACAGACTGTCCACTACAGTGAATGATAATAAACACCTTCCCATCTGCCAGGTTTTTTAAAAGGAGAGGAAAAGAAAGCATTTTGCTCCTGTCCCAGTCTCAACTCTCCTCCAAAGCACACCTGCTAAACTTCCCACATTTCTTCTTCCCTTCCACCCAGCTAAAGATGACATTAATTCCTGTCACTAAATAAGCAAAACAGGAGCAATAATAACAGAACACTGTTGTCAGTGATAAGATAGAACCTACAAAAACATGGACAAAATATGGGAGTAAAACATGGACCTAGAGACTCACATCTGCTCCCAAACAAACATACATACTTTGATTCTTTCTTCTGGCTGGTTTAATATTCAGTTTCACTTCAGTTGGGTATAAGTTATAACCTATTTTATACCTAAGTTTCCAGATACATAAAACAAAATTACTTTATCTCCAAAAAAAGGTGGTTCCCTGCAGTTGCTGTTTGGTTTATGACAAGATTTCATTTACCTTGACTATAATCATAGTAGCAAAATGATCATTTTCATAGAATTCTCAATTATTTTTTATTAATTTTATTAATTTTTTATTTTT
>JAAGNO010026359.1:14008-25865 GCA_033439905.1 Ceryle rudis
AATTTTTTTTTTTTTTTTTTTGCAATATGGAATTAATTCATTGCTTTTATACTGTCAGGGAAGAATCAAAGTAAGCTCATCATGTTAAATCAACAATATTTACTTTGTCTCCACTACCATACTATAAAAATTGATAGGGCTAAATATTTAAAAAATATGGTTTTGAGAGACTTTAAGTCCAATCATTTATGCATTAATCTAAGCAAGAGAAAGCCTATTTCAACTTTCGTGCACTAAAATAGGATGTAAACTGACAATAAGAAGAAGTAATACTAATCATGTTAACCCTTAATCCAAATCCAGCAGGACACAAAAAAGTAAATTAAAAAGTAATAAAGACTCAGTTTTAAATATAGTTGGTAGTAATCCTAGAATTATGACTCTTATGAAGTTATGATCTAAAGTTAGATATGTGTAGAAGGATGTTTTTTCTCAAAAGATATGGGACTTAACATGATACTGATTTTTTTGGAAGAACCACTTTCTTTTCCTGAAAAGATTTGTGAGCTTCAGTCTGGCATTTTATAAGAATTCTGTGTCTATTCAAGCCCTTAGCTAAAGAACTACTGGATAATATGTCAGAAGTCATTCCTGATGTATAATAGTGATCATTTAGATCTTCCCTCCTGAAGTCTACACAGGTCGATTTTTTCTGTTGGGTTTTGGGTTTTTGCTTGATTATCCTTGCCCCATCTTGTCATTAAGTAAATTACTCAAGAAAAGATTTCATAAAAACCATGCATCTTACATGGTCTGTCTCTCAAGTGAAAAACAAAACAAACAAAAAATTAGTGAAGTGTTAACTCTCATTGACAAGTACAGCTTTCACCAGGTTCAACAAGACATTGTGAAAATAAAGCAGTGGCTACACAAAATATTGAAGCTTAAAAGAATTACATAATTAGCTATCCAAAGGATAGGACATGGAACCTTTCACATCAGGAAATGGGATTAAGATTTTGTTGAATAAAATCACAAGTTAACAGCATGTCAGCTGGAGGCATTTTGACAGCATTTGGTGAGGTGCCTCGGTAATAATGTTAGTGGTTACAGCCCTGGACTAGAGCAATTCAGGCAACTAAAGGAAAACAGTTTCTTCTTTTTTCCTTTTTCTTTCTTAAGGAAAAGAATCCTACTTTTCTCACAGGAATATATCTTTGGGAAGGTGGATCATCAGACAGTGCAGAACTAAGGAGCAGAGCAAAAAGGAATCAGTGAGGACTAGAATTACCTGTACATAGCAGAGAGATGGACCAGGTCAATGTGAGAGAATGAGATAGAGATAATGTGAAACAATCCCCATAGCTTAACTTGCACACCATGGGGGAAGCTGGATCATGAGAGGAAAAAGAGTCTTTGTTTACCTTTGTGCAAAGTAAGTTCTGCCTGTGGCTAAATGTGCTTCCCTCCCACCCTCCTCCTTTGGCTCTTCCTGCACCTCTAACGTGGAGCTATTTCTCAGCCTAAGCTAAGAGTGCAGTACATGCTTTTTTTGATGCAATATATCACATCCTTGCTAAATCTTTATATAAGGAGCAGAAAGAGAAGCTATATATGGTGCACAAATTAAAGTAGCCAAAGGCTGAAAACTGAGCATGCAGGATTTTAAATAAGCTCCTGCACAGTTTAGTTTCACATATTCCTCATGTTAAAAGTACCTACTCCTTTTTGTTCGTGATCACACCTTGTCACTCTGGATGAAGTCTTCACTTTTTCATCTAGGCATTTAATACGTTTAATAACATACTGCATTAGTTTCAATGCAAGACTAAAATAAACATAACTGCTTTCCTGCATAAACTTTGCAGCTGCTGGCTAAGAATCGGACTTCTCAAATTTGCTTCTTTCTTGTAAGTATTTTACTTATAAAGACGCTAATGAGTTTTCAGTTTCAGGATGTTAGGTGGGCAGGTTTGAAGGATATATAATGTGAGCAGGGATTGAAGTCTGTGCTTATTCAGGACTATTATTACTTTACAGACACTTAAAGTGAAAAGGACTAGAGAATACCTACAGTCATAAATTTCTGCTGAAGTTACAACATAGCAAAACTCATAAAAAGAAATAATTTGCCAACTACAGAGGTGTCCAAGTAGTAAATTTTTAAAATTTCCACTGGTTGGTTGGTTGGGGTTTTTTTTTTCAATGGAGAAAGAAGTGCAAAATCATTAATACAACTAAAAAATTATTTTCCATTTGTAAAGAGAGCTTTGACCACAAGCAAAATCAGGAAGACTCAAGCTGGCAATACCCTTCCACCTTCCAGCTTTAATGAAAGTATGAATGACTGCTGTGATGTACTGAGTAACCCAAAATAAGGGGAAGGCTAAGGACATTGCTCCTTAATAGCATTTTATTAAATGCCATCTGATGCATTTCTATGACCTTCTAGCCTCTTGCTGTCAAATGGTTTGAATGCATTTGCTCCTTTAATTGTTATGCAAATTCTTGACAAATTCTAGGAATAGACTACACAGGTAAGGGGACCTCCATTTCTAGTACTGTATGGGTTTCTTTCCAATACCGTTATACATCAATAAAGATGACCTACAATACTGAACAACTATGAAGACAAGACGTGGTCCATATTATTATTCTTTTAAAATTAAAAAATAAATAAATACTGAGTTACTAAATAATATTTGATATTAATTCTTGGCTCTACTGAATACAATACTTCATTTTAATTTCTGTCATGTCAGAATACCTCTTTCAGCTAAGATTTAGGTTCTTTTTAATCATTAGTGAAGTTATTAATATGTGCAGACATCCATCTGTAGGCAGTACTGTGTCTTGTCAGTACAGAGAAAGGCATCTATTATAAAATGAATAACAGTGGTACTATGTGAATATTTAAAAGATTAATCTACAAATATTGGGTCATAGGCAGCACCATTTCTAGGAGGTGCTTTTGAATTTTCTCCTTTGACATAAACCCTGCTCATAATACAAGACTCGTCTTCTGGTTTAAAGTATAAAATGAGTATAATTCACTGAAAACCTCTGTCACATGTGCAGAGAATTTCTCTCAGCATTTTCACAGCATTTCTGCAATTTCAGTTTTACCTATTGCATAATAGTTTATCTTTTAATGTCATATGCACAGAATAAGAAAGTGATTAAAAGCTCTAATCTTTAGTATTATTGCTGTTACTCTATCTTTTTTTCTAATAAATGGTAAAATACTGATTCATCTTAGTTTAATAGGAACTTTGTGTAATACCTTTTTCATGTATGGCTTTTATAATTGCATTTTTTCTTGCTGTTTATATACACTTGTGTGGGTGCATGTAGGTGTAAGGAGAAGGTGTATAAAAAGTGATTGCAAATCACCAATACACTTCAGAAGTGAAAAAAAAAAAAAAAATTCCATTCTTTTTTGATGGAAGCATTCAAGGTCAAAGGTAAGTGATCAGAGCATCAATTCATTTGGTTCCATATAGTGAATATATTGGGAAAAACTAAATTGAGTTTGTTAGAGAAAAGCATGCTATAAAACAAAAATTATATACTGCCTCTACTGACATTCAGCCCTCACCACAAAATGCCATCCATCCAAATATTTACTATAAAAGTAGGGTTACATTTCTAATTTTAAAAGTGCTGAATTTCCACAGGGCAATAACAGCAAAAAGAAAAGTTTGAAATTTCCTTGGATTTAACCAGTATTTTATTGTTACAAGGAGAAGACGACAAAAAATGTTACATTCAGTAAGAAAATTATATTTATCCAGATAAAACCAGTGGACAGAACAAAATGTAATTTCAAATGAAAAATAGTTATCTAGTATTTAGCATTCTGAATGTTTTCTCTTTTAAAGAGTGAGATGGGTATGACATGTAATAAATAGTGCATGAAATCATTGATCTGTAATTTTCTAAGCCAATAGCAGTTCCCAGTTTTGCACAACTGCAAAACATTTACCATAAAAATACAGTTGCTACAAAATAGATATTTTATTGTTTGACTAATTAGAAATTAATATATATGCTAAAATATATGGTATGCTTTAGCTATGAGGGAGAAACTATGCTAATAAGGATAATCTGGGGGATTTAGAACACAATGTTATATTTCTAGATTATGTATAAAATCAATAGAGTGAAATTCAGAGATGCTTAAAAAGTCAGTGATGACTATCAAATACAGATTATTGTATGTCCTAAAAATAACCTAATTGTTCCCTCAGAATGAAAAAAGTGTAAGAACAAAATACTACTACAGCATAAACCACTTTTTTCAGTCAACTACCACTCCCATCACAAACTCAAAACTTTTTAGCCAAGTGAGGACTAAGATTTTGCTGTTCTCTTCCCTTCTACGCATTTGATAATTATTCCTTCTGTTTAGATTCAGGAACTGCTCCTGATAAGTAGTGCAATGTGCAAATCTTTGAGACTCCTGCACCTTTACGAACCAATAGTTAAATTGTTTAACATTTCCAAAGCAGATATTGAAACATGCCTGTGCATTTGTTCCTCCTGCAGACCTATATGAGAAATTGAACAAACGTTATTGTACTTGTGACTGTTTAAGGAAGCTATATATATTCATAGCCTCATTAAAATTTCTTGCTTATAATTACTTTCTCAGTAAGTTCTCCATTTTTTTCCTACAAACTACTTAGAAGAAACAGAAAATATCACTAATAACCCTCCTTTCGCTTGCCAAGACTCTCCACTAATGAAGAGGGATCAATAAGCCACAGTGGTATATATATGTTAAACCATTATGACACAATAAATATCATATAAGGACTGTTATTATGAAGCCAATATTTACCAGCAGTAACCACACATGTGTGGTTTATGACACAAATAGATGATTTTAAGTGTTAGAAATATTTTGACGCCTTCCTCCAAAAGAAAGAATTTGCCAAAGGTGAATAGCACTCTAAAATCAGTTGTATCAGTAAAGTCCCTAAGGTAGATGCATAAATCCAGCTGATGAAAGTGAACAGGATCTACTACAGAGCAAGCTAAAGGCCTACAGTTTCCACTTTTGTGCTTTAACTAATCTTGACCTGTAAAAGGCTAAAAGGTGAACTCTTGCATATATTCAAGAGCTGCAAAGACAAATAAAAGTCTTTTTTTTTTTTTTTTCCACTAAAGAAAAGCTAGAGTTCAGCTACAGAAGTGACTGAATAGCAGGTAATCAATACCCAAAGCTTTGAAGGACTGACTGTAGGTCAGCCTAGTCATTGACCACCAACTCAGCAGATTGCAATAGCACCCCTAGAGATACAGACAAAAATAAACTAAAACATGCAGGGACAGTAAAGTAAATAATTCCTTTTTTTTTTTTTCCCCACAGAATATCTGCACTGATTTGCATCCTAATCACAGTCAGTGAAATTTTAGCTAAGAGAGCCAGAAATAGGTTAGCACTGCTTGGCCCAAAATGACATACTCCTCCTGCATTGGAAGCAGCATCATATGGAAAATGATTCTCCAAAGAATGCTAATGACTGCATGCCTCATTTCAATTGTTACTTCCTTAAAGCCAGACAACCAGAACTACACAAGATTGCAACATGTTTTGATATTTCACCAATGCCTGTTTAAGAATACAGTTCTGTTTCTTTGCCCTGGACTTGAAGGTTCACATCTCTTAGGAGGCCCTTCAAACCTGTGTGGTCTGGATTTGCGAAATGAAAAACGGTGCTTTGTCTTGTAAGCATCTCAGTAATGAGTTTACCTGTCATTATTGCTTTCACTGTAAATTTTCTTTTGACCATATTTGGCATAACTACACATTTCAGTTTTTGAAAACTGAACAGTTTAAGCAAGTGAATGTGTGCACTTCTGTCAGACTTTAACAGATGAAGCAGGGCTGTAGATGAATGCCCAACACACTTACCTTCCTAACTAGGACATGAAATAAATGCTACTTAACAACTAAAAAGCAGACTTGCAACCCCACCATACAATTTCTATTTTTCTTTTTTTTTTTTTCCCCCTTCTTTCTGAAATACAATGGCATGGTTAGATGCAACTCTGGTTCAGTGTACTCACTACTCTGTGTTGGTACAGATATCTAAAGATGTTCTTTACACAGATAAAAACAATGCAGTCCTTCAAGATTTGGGTATGGCTGATGTAATAGATTGTAAATTTGGAATTACTACATCCTAGCAGTTACGCCTCTTCAAGTGTGATTTTTCACAAATCACAAGTTACTGTGCTCTGTGCCATTCTTTAAGTGGTACCTAGTGCCTTAGGGAATTTCACCCACGCTACAGTCTACTGCTGATAGCATAGAAGTTCTCAATACAACCAATATATTATAGCAGGACAGAATCAGTGATAATAGGATGAGGTTTTCTGATTTAAGTACACGCTTATAATGGCTACTGAATTTTGCTAATATATTTCATTAGAAAATACTATAAAACATCAGGGTCCATCTGAGCAAAAGGCTGCAAAACATAACTTATTTCAAAACATAACTCATAACTTCTCCACTGCAGTGTAACCCAGACACCTCAGTGGGCTGCCTTTACCAACTGTTTAAGAAAAATGCTGCATCTACAAATTGAAAGGAGAGGTTTAATCTGGTTCCCTTGAAATAGCATACATAGAGAAAGATGTTATCATGGCTTTTACAGATTTAACTTGTGACAGTACTAAAGCTATCTTCTTAAAGTCCTGGCCGTGTGAAGTGAGGAGAAATGACATGTTTTTCTTCCTTAAGAAAACTGGAATAGAGTGTGGCACTGCATTAGCAATTTTGACATCTCTTCAGAATGATGAGTCTTGTCTAAGATGATATTAGTTTTGGTGTAACAAACACCAAATTTAAAAATTCAAATACATTGAAACACGTTTATCGGTGGCTGACATCTTCAACATTTCAGCTATTGTCTATTCAAATAATGGGCCAGCATTGTTCTGGACAGCTCAGAGTTTTTCTTCATCACCCACCCAAATATGTTTATCTATTATCCTATATGATCTCATTCTGCGTGAGGGCATTTTTTAAATCAAGGCATTTTTACTTCTGTAAAATAGAAATTATACTGAAGATGGCTGGTTGTTCTTACAAGCAAAGGCAAATGACAATCACAGAAACACTAAATTATCTGAGGACTCTTCCAGCTCAAATAATGTGTTGAGCATGACAAGGGCTTTTTAAGATCTCAAATATTATAAATTATTTCTTATATTAAATGACAACATTAAGTAGCACAGATGAGTTCTGTAAGAAATCTGCACTTAATCAGCCTACGAAGAAGTCGTCTATATAAAGTTGTATTTTTCCTCCTGTGTGCAGGAGCAAGGTATGTTCTCCATTCCAAATAGTTTTGTTCTCACTGTGTCTGAGTGCTGTTCATCTACCAAAGACACAATTCCAAAATATTTTCTAGACAGTCATGATAAACTGTGTACCTCACTCACAGTGATTCTGTAAAATGCTTTCTTGAAGGTAATATATATGCTGAAGTGACTGAGTAAACTGAATGGTAAATCTGATGCAAACGTAATTTTATTTTTATTTTAATTGAAAAGATGATGTGGTCAATTTCTCACATAAATCTTTGTCATCCAAGTTACATTAGCACAAATCCTCATAGCTAAAGCAACACTCAATTCATTTACCACTTGCAGTAATGAATAACTACTTTTAGTAGGAACAGCAATGTTAAATGATTGGTTTCCTTAAAATTCCTACTTGAGTATTTCAATGCCACACTAATTAACTCCAGTTTCAGCTATGATACTTCTGGTTTCTGGTTTGATACAAATCTCACTGACATTAACGGAAAGGGTTCTACTAGCTTACTTTGGATTTGTCTTCCTTGGGATTTTCGGGGGAGAGAGGGTGGAGCTTCCTTGGAAAAACAACTCCAGTATTTCTTCTTTTTCTCCTCCACAGCTTGGGAAAAGAGCAGAGTCAAAGAGTACCCCTCCACAATTTCAAAACCCAGCTGAATGCAGTTCTTGTCCTTTTTCTATTCAACACAGATAAGTAATGGAATCAAAATCACAGCTCAGACAATCAGCTCAAATTCCAGGTTATACTTAACACTGAAGGTTGGAGGCTGAGAAATACTCTTATGTGGAGAAACAAAAAATTAAAAGACTGATAGTTCACGCTGATATGAAACCAGAAAATGTTTTAGATTTCTCAGTTTTGCAGGATAGAAAATACTTCCTGCCCAAATCTAAAATTGCTCATTTTTTTCTTAATACTCACATGGGTATTTATTATATTTAACTATTAATATTTTTACTTGCAATGTTGAATTAAATGATTCAATTATTAGAACAGCTCATATGTGCAAAAATGACATTCAGCTCCAAAGCAAATAAAATAATTAATGGTCAAAAGGACATGAAACTAGGCAAAAATGAAGAAATGTGCTGTGATATGTAAGGAGCAAAAATTATATGGAATTTAATCTAATTCAGAAAAGGTAGGGTGGATAAATTCCTGCAAATATATGCAATAATATATGCAAATGGTGCATATAATCTGCAAAATTACTTGACAATCTTTGCGGATTGCAAGGGGGAGTAGATTTTATTAAAGTTCTTTTGGATCCCCTGGTTTAGACATTTTTAGTCAGTAAGCTACAGTTCAAGAAAGAAATCCCCATTTAAAATTAATTTCCTTACATTTCTGGTCCTATGCTAGTCTTTTGCTTTGAACTCTTCTTCCTGGAATTTGCTGTGTGAGAAATATAAATATGAAAAATGAAAATGCACAGCTGCTTCTGATCTCTCTCTCTTTTAATAATCTTTCTTGATGATACAAGAACCACTTGCTTCTTATTTATAACCATCAAGAAGTGGTGAATTTGGGAATCATTTCAAGGGCTTCAGTGCATTGCTTTACCTCATGGATCAAAACTGAGAAGTTTCCAATCAATACATTAAAGCATGGACTAATTTAATAGACTTTAACACATATCATAGTCCAATATTTTCTTAGAAGCACCCTTTAATATGATACAAACTACAGTTTACCTTTTCTATCTTACTAGAAGAGAGATTGTATGAGTAAAGGACAGGTTCCACAGTTAGTGTGGAGACTTTTAGGTGCTTTCCAAGAATGATTTTAACATTTTGTCATTTAGTGCTGTAAAATATCTTTTTATATTGTGTTTTTAAGCAGTTTGGTCACAGCACAATATTATCACTTTCTATCAAAATTAACAAAAATCCTTAAAGACAGAAACACCAGAAGTTTGATGGCCTGATAAAGTGAATTTCTTAGTAAGCACAAACAGAGGGAAAGGAATTCCACCGTGGTTCTAAAGACTGTCTGAGTTTGACAGCATCGAGAAGCAAGTGTAAGATTCCTATTCTAAATTAATTCCTAACAGGATTATAAATTGCAATTGGCGAAGCAGAAGCAAAACATCTCTACCATATTTAGGCTGATCATTGGGATGGGGAAGAGAGAAGTGAATGATTTGTCGATGGAAGAAACATCTCATGTGAGGGCTGCCTACAGAGGTAAGGCACAGTTTTTGCCTCCAGGGATATTGCTACCAAACTTCCTATTTCTCTGTACTCATATGTACCTCGCATTGCAAATTGGTCTATGAGCTGAAGCAGAAACATTATTTCATGTATATTGTAGAACTCAATACTGTGTGAAAAAATAAGCTACTCAGAAATCAGGGTCTGTAGTAGCTGACATCATGCCCCAGGAAGAGATGAGGATGTTTCCTTTCTTTGTATTTCTCCATTCAATGCCACTATTCCATTCCACCTCTCAAGCCCTCCAGTTGATTCAAATTCTGGCTGTACCAAGAAACCTAATTTGGTTCTAAAGCTTTGTTTGCACAAAAGAGGAGTCAGAAAGTATATATCAGGGAAGGACAACACAAATCTAGAAACAATAAACAGATTTAGGCCATATGGATTTTGCTATCTCTTCAAATGAAAAATTAACCCACCACTCTCTCAACTTCTCTTCAGACAAATACACTGACAGTTGCGCAAACCACGATCACTATAGCCTGGCCAACAGCATGCACTTGCAGATTCTGTTCTCTCCTTGCTGTAGGGAGGGATATCCTGAAGTTTAGGTTTGTTTCTATTCATAGTGTTTTGATCTGTTACTAAGAGAAGCAAAATTTACAGTATTTGTTAATGCAAGCATAGCAAAGATGTAGCATAAATGCTTTAAACAGACATAAAACTAAACATCTGGGACCTTCTAAAGAAAGAAGCCTGCATTAATTCAAATTATCTATGACAACAAAGTTTTGAGCAACTAAATTTTGCAGGCACTATGGAGGAATTTCTTTGGTTCCTGCATAGCTATAGTTTAAATATCTTGTAATTCTAAAACTTTGTTTAAGAATCCTTGCATAACCAGTTTGACACAAATCTATATGAATATATGTTTGACATGGTTGACAAATACACTTAACATCTGTTACATCTATTCAATATTTGTTCTACTGGAAAATGGCCATCAAATGAAAATATTCTTCCTGCTTCAGAGTAAATGAAACAGGAGAACTGAAAACAGAGTTTCACTGAGCTCTGTATTGCATTCAGAAAATACAGCCTATGGTACAATAGGATTAGTCATACCATGACAACTTCCAGGGCACATTCACAAAACAGGAACAAGGTCAATAATGAATATCAGTTTCCTTACTCCACCACTCTCCTTTTTGTTTCAATGAGCATTGAATACATTTTTTTGGCACACAATTTTGACATTGTTTCTGCAATGTAAGATAGCACTAACCAAATATATGTATGTCTATATAAATTCTAATTCCACTAATTTTTTCCCCCTCTAAAAATTTCCATGTGAATAAACTTTAAAATTGAAGTGATGCCTACTGATCTGAGACATTTCAAGAAATTCTCAGAAGTGCTGTTTCTCTAGAAAAAAAAAAAAATAATGTGTACTTTATAGATGCATTATAAAATATTTATACACTTTTCTTCATTAGTTTTATTCCACATTAATGTCTGGCTGGTACACGCTGAAAGAAAAATGAATGTACAAGATAATACTAAATTTAAATTAAAGAAAACAATTTAATCCAAATGTGGTCAAATTGCAGGAAGGACTATAAATCCACACTATAAAAATGGTATCAAGTTTTTTCAGGATTCAAAGAATCTCATCAACTGCCAATTGAAGGCCAGAAAAAAATCCCAGTGGGGACCAATGGTATGATATTCCATCAAGTAAAATTAATGTTGCAGACATGAAATGAAACAGGCATTACTACAAGAGCAAAAGACCCAAACCACTGCAGTAATTACAGCAAAGCTGAACAATGAAAGGCAGATTCATGAAAGTTTTTGCAATTAAAGTGGGGTGGCTTCTTCCCATTATTAACTCCCAAGGTCACATACACAAAGTTTTGGCAGTTTTTTGACAGCATCCAGTTAATCCACAAAAGCAGCGATCAGTCTAAAAAGTACAATGAGTGTCAGTGCAAATTATTTGGGCTAAATATGTACTAGTTGTGCATTCTTTTTTAATGTTAAGATATCAGCCTGGAGCAAAGGAGTTTTAGGACTCAGACTCATGATTCACATAATAAACATAATATTAATAGCAGAAAAAAAAAAAAAAAAAGAGTAAGAAACAAAAGCTGCACTCAATCAGCCCTCAATGGATTTGTTTACAAAATGATATAGCAAATATTTATGACTATTCCAACATTGCTTCTTGGAAAAGAGAATATACCATAATTGAAAAACAAAAAATAAAAACCAAAACCACAAAACAAACTGAAACAAATAAACACACAAACAAACAACAATAACAAAAAAAGTAATAAATAACAATGTCAGATTACAGGGTTACAATGAATGATACAATCAGCTCTAACCAAATTCAGGAATACTCCAGCCCAGGAGAAACCTTGCA
>JAAGNO010026360.1:0-44941 GCA_033439905.1 Ceryle rudis
TTGTCTTGACACTTTAGCTCATACTCCAGTTTAAAATAGCAAGTGACCAAAAGGCTGGAGAGCAATGAGGGTGGTGAGACACTCACACATGTTGCCCAGGGAGGCTGTGGAAGTCCCATCCCTGGAAGTGTCTCAGACCAGGTTGAACTGGGCTTTGAGCAACCTTTTCTAGTGGGAGGTGTCCCTGCCCATGGCAGGAGGGTTGCAACTAGATTATCTTTAAGGGCCCTTTCAACCCAAACTATTCTATGATTCTATGAAACCATGACATGATATTACCAATGCATTGCACATTTTTTCATCTAAAGAGTAAGAAATTTCCTGTTCGACCGCTCTGGAAGACCAGTAGAAACTTAGCTTGACATTCCTTATGTTTTGAAGGCTAAAAAAGCTACAGAAAGGGTTGGAGAAAGGAAAAAAATAAAACTAGAAGCAGATTTGTATTTCCCTGTGGTTTATGCTAAGCATTCACTGCATACAGGAATTTAGAGAACACTTAGGTGCACAACTATTTAGGTTCAATATTTTCTAAAGGCTTAAGAGCTGGAGGGTTTTGGGAATAGGCTTTGTGGACTGTCTCTTGTTGCTTCATAACAATACTGGCTAGAAACTAATTAGGAGCTTTCTACTATAAAAGTCATTGAGTAATTCAAGATGAATATTTCTTTGGAGAAATAGAGTCTAACAACCAGCAATGGAGTTTTGAAGTGCCAGGAAAGTAAAACAGAGATGATTATTCTGCAGATGAGAAAGTTGAGGCTGGTACTACAGCGCTGTGTTTCATATTGTTTACATTGGAACGTGTGAATCATCTCGATGGTACAGTGTTCTGTAAAGTCTTGTCCCTGATGTAAAATAACTCCATGAGATATAGTTCACCAGGACTGGAGGTAGTCTTTTATGCTTCAAGAGTTTACATAAATAATCCGCCCTATGAAAAGAGTTCTATTGATTTACTGATCACACCACTGAGTGCCTTCCTAATGTTCACACTGTTCAGCAAAAAGAGCCGTTGCTCTGCTGTCGGTGAAACAGAGGCGACCCTGCGCATGGCGGGGAGGTTGGATTAGATGATCTCTAAGGTCCCTTGCAGCCTAAGCCATTCTAGGATTCTGTGAAACACTCGTTTAACTCAAATTTTACAAACGAGATTTTAACAGTAAATATGGACACAAAAAGGGGCCCTATCAGCAACATTTGGTGTTGTCAGTGGTTTGTATTGTTGAAAAAAAAATATCCCTACATTAACTGATGAATTAACTTTACTAAAAGTGCTTTTAAACAGAATATTTTAATACTGCCTCACTGATAGTCTCAGAAGTATTTTGTATTTCATAGGTCAGCGATCTGGCCACTATAGACAGATACAGAAATAGGTCTCTCCTTTGTGTGCCTAATCTGGAATGGGATCTGTTTTTCAGAGAGTGTTTAAGCATTTTTAAACTGCAGATGACTTCCGTGTCGCACTGCATAATATAGTCCTGTGAGAATAAAGGTAGCTTGGCATCCAGCACACTGGGGCAATAGGGACACGTCATACAGTGATTTGCAGAGATCTTTAGGAGACATTTCAGGTGCTGAAGTACGTGCCTAGTGCTGGTTTGCGTTCCAGGATATCGCTCATGGCCACAAACTGCCGTGAGTCTCCTACAGATACCAACCGTGTCCTGCAGATTCCTCTGGTAGTATTCCCCAGGGTATATAAAAGGGCCAAGATCACACGAGGAATCATCTCCCAGCATCACTGTCTGCTTTTTGTTTAGGTAGTGCACCCAGATGGAGGTTTCTTGTGTACTATTCTAAATATCTAAAAATAAAATAACGATTGGTCACACTGGGTAGACAGGACATGACTCTAAAGAGCTCTGCTGAAATAGCCACATATGGTATGTTGCATGATACTTTATTCGTCCCAGAAGAATTAAGATGATAGATGATAGCTGGGATTTGAACTTGTGCATCAGGAAGTCCACTTTGAATATAAAGGGGGCAGTATGTGTTTTGTGAAACTACCAGTGTAAAGAGGATGTAGTGGAAAAATGAGTTTCAGTTTTATTGGAATAATGACATTTCTGTGGAAATGAGTCAATTGTTTATAGTCCTGTCTGCAGTTTGCAAAGCCAATTCATGGATGGGGTTAAAGCTCTGCCGAGAAAGCCAGAGGTCCCTGCGGAGGCTGGGGTGCATCAGTGCTGGGGAGCCTTAGCCAGCCAGTGCCCTGCAGCAGGCAGGTCTGCAGGGTGGGCTGGAAGCAGTGCTTCAGGGACAGGCCAGATCAGGAACCCAAAGGAGGTCACTACAATTTCAGAGCTGCCTAGTGAGTGCATGTCTGTGCACACATGGCAAAAGAAACATCTGCGTAAGTCTTGGCTGCTGAAGGGAAAAGATGGGGTTTGGATGGTGCTCACAGTAAACTGTTTTATTTTGTTTCTGTAGGCAAACCAAAGAAAGAGAGCTGGAGTCTAAAGAAGTGCTACTGCCCTGCATGCTATAGTGACTGAAGTGACAACGTACTGACTGAAGAAAAAAAATTCTTCAGGTGACACATCTTAAAAAGCAGTCTTTATGGAGGCAGTAGCTCTTTGAAATCAACAGACAGCTTTTGAAAACAAAAGGTTGAGGCTTGACTCTAGAAACTGATCCTTGTTTGTTAAAAGCATTGATCAAACAGATCTTTAGTACAGACTCTGTGATGGCATAATTTTTCCTTTTTTTATTTTTTTTATTTGCAGTTCTATATCTATGGTGATGAGATGAAAGCTGAGCTGGCTCTCTGGAAAACTGGGTAAGCATAACTGCCTTCTTTGAAACCTGGCCAGTGGCAACTGTAGCCCCCTTTAGTTCCTGTAATGCAGTACGTTTTGTGCTGAGTGCCCTCTTGAGGTCTTTGGCACACAGTGACCTGGACAAATCCCGGGTAGTGTGTACCTGAGCTGCTCATTAGTCATTCCTGTGAAGCTTTTCCCTCTTTTTTCTCCTTTGGAAGAGGTTTTCCAACCAACCAAGACAGGGGGAACACAATTAGGTCAGCTATTACTTTAAGTCAGAATTACAGACAGTGAGATACTCAGAAAGGGTAAAAAATAATTCAGAACTTCATCCAAATCCCAATCAGCCACATTAAATCTGTTTCATGGTCAGGAGCTTTGATTAGCTTTATCAATGTATAGAAATGTGCTTCCTACTTACATTTCTGGGGTTTTTTTCCCTAGTTCTGGCTGGGACTGAAGGGAAAGTGCTAAAATACTCTTTAAGCCTCTTCTTGCAAGACATATCAGAGATCTCAGGGGGAAGCCTGTTGTCCTTCTTCCAGCCAAGTTCTGTAGTCAGAGGAGCTCCAGAACTCTGGATAACTTCAGTAAGTACAGTAACTTCTGGGTGCTTATCTGGTTTTCTTATAAAGTGTAAATTCATCAAATTTCCCCTTTATTCCGATTCCCCCCAGTGGTATTGGTTTAAAAAAAATACCCACAGTTATCCTGACCAGCATGCTGTCTTAATTCCAAATATTTATTAAATATTCTGAGTTTAAGAATCAAAATCTGATACTTCATTATTAGTAGTAATATTGGGTTCCGACATGGAGCATTTTGCCTTTGAAAAGCCTTTAGAAATATATTTTGTTTAGATTCTAGATACACTTATTTTGCTGCTAGTGTAGCAGGTGTTTTTCTTAACCATTTTTTTAGGAGAAATCCTAAGTTTAGAGGAAATGAGCACTCGATTATTTAAATTTCCTGAGATTAGAGGAAGAACACTTTGCCAAACAATGCCTCTTCACTTCAAAACCTCTCCCCATAAATTATGTTAGGAGATCTTATTAAAAGTCTGTAAAAATTTCCTATTAAAAATGGTTGATTGCAGTCCAGACCATCACAGCTTTTGTGCTTTCAGTGAAATACCACAGCTGTCGCAAAGAAATATATTGTGAGACAAAAGGTTTTGTTTCCTTAGTCATAAATTATTTTTGTGATATCTGAAGTAAGATAAAACTTTCACTTATGTTTGAGTGAAGGAAGATTCCAGTGATAACTTGTTCAAAAATCTATAAAAAGAATATAAGAATGTAGATCTAGATAGCAAATTAGAATCAGACTTCCTCTTTGTTTAAGGAAAGCAATTATTTTTGAAGTCAGTGAAGATTATAAGCAGGGATAATAGCATAACTCTGCAAAGCACAGTGCCTTTATCTCAGTAGAACCTGAAGTTTGAGCTTTTAGGTCTGACCTTTGAGAACCATAGAACAGAAACCTTTAGTGTTGGCTATTTTTTAAACCTAAGTTAAACAGCAGTAAGTAGTCTGTTTACTACTTATACTTACAAACAAAAATTTACTTCGTTTTTTTCTTCTGATTTTAAAGAAGTATTAAACAAATGGGCTTTGACCATATTTGCTTTTCTATTGTCAAATGAGTTTTCTGCTAAGGAATTCTGCAGAAGCAGCAGCCTTTTAGAGGAAGAAGGGCTGTATGTAAACTGAATAGACTGTGAAGTATTTGCTGTCAGGACTGGATTCTAACTGTGTTCACCCAATCAAGGAGCAGAAATGTATCTCACATATGACCTGTGTATGTAATAAAAATACAGAAGAACAGCATATACTCTAAAGATTCTTTTCCTAAATCAGTTGCCAAATAATTTTGAATGAAAGATAAATTAGGTTATTCACCATTCGCTCATACATCACTGCCTTATGTATAAAGGTCAAATTTCTCAGCCTCCTCCCCTGCTCATTATAGAGATTACTGAATAAAGAAAGATAGTGAAGGTGCTAGAATTCAGTGTTTTGAGAGACATTTTGGGTTACATATGGAAAAATCAATACATTTTTTCTAACTATTAACAGTATTTATAAATAAGCCAGTTCTCTTTACCTGGCACCATCACAAGAGTTTACTGGAATTTGTTTATATGAGTATTTAGATCAGAACAAAACCACAAGATGGTCTTCTTTTCTGCTGTGTAATTTAGCGAAATAGAGTATGCAGCCTTGATCCTATAATAAGATCCATTACTATAGGCCCTTATGTTTTTTCCCTTCTGAGTGCTTTTTCTTATAAATCAAAATCCATCTTCACAGTGCTTTTTTATGGCAACATGTGCTATGCATTCTTCAGGTCAAACTCAAACTTAAAGAACTATGAAGATAAATATCTTTAGGATAAGGTCTGAAGCAAAATAATCAACCTTTGGGAATTATTTCCTTTGTGACAATGAAGAAATATATTTCATTTCCCATATACCTGGGGCAGGGACAAGGTGAGTCACGTATTTGGGCTGATGAGTTCCAGGAGCTGATGCACACCAGCGTAGATGAGGTGCCTTGGGCACACAATTGCATACTGCTCCAGCTGTTGCTGAAGGGTGTGTGGGACACTTTCAGGGTTGGGGAGTATCTAAAACCTCTGCAGTCCTCTGTACCCTGTTAGGATCTAGCTCTGTGTTCTCACTCATGCTGAATGGTCTTTTGCAAGTAATCCCACTGATGTCAGTGAGACTTTTCTGTAATAAAATGCTGTCTGACAAGAATATGGATATCAGAATCTGGCCCTGCTTGCACTAATTCCATTTTAATGAATACTTAAACAGAGTTGTTATTAAAAAAGTCTATTTCCTAATATTCAATAAATCAAAACTATAAAATCAATTTACCAGTTGTTGCCACTCTAGTCAAAACCAGTTTCTCTTGTATTGAAAAGAATAGGACAAACTGTCTCCATTCAGGAGGGATTAATTGTAATACTTTTATCTGCTTTGTAAGATTTATTTTTTCATAATGAATAGTACTGCATTCAGTTTTGAGTACTGAATTCAGTTTTAGTCCTCACTATAAAAAAAAAAAAGATGCAGACAGGCTGGAAAGGGTCCAGAGAAGGTCCACGAGGATGATCAGAGGACTGGAAGACCTGCCATATGAAGAAAGGCTGAGAAAACTGGGTTTATTCAGCCTTGAGAAGAGAAGGCTTAAGGGAGACCTTATTACCATGTAGCAGTATGTAAAAAGGTGGCTACCAAGAAAATGGAGACTCCCTTTTTACAAGGAGTGACATGGAAAAGACAAGGGGTAATGGGTACCAGTTACTGCTGGGGACGTTCTGATTGGACTCCAGAAGAAAATTTTTCACCATGAGAAAAATTAGACATTGGAATAATCTCCCAAGGGAAGTGGTGGATTCCCCTACGCTGAAGAGTTTTAGGACTCAGCTCGACAGGGTGCTGGCTGGGCCATCTCAGTTAAACTTTATTCTTTTTTTCTTCTTTTTTTTTTTTTTTTTTTTTTTTTTAATATATATAACTTGAAAGGTTGGACCAGATGATCCTTCAGGACCCTTCCAATCTGGTATTCTGTGATACTATGATTTTATGATAAGAGTAAGGAAAAGTAGGGGAGCTTTAAACATTCATTATTTTTATTACAGCACCATATATTCATGAGTTATTTCACAAATAAAGAATTTACTTAACCTAAGAAGCTTGGTTCATGAATGAGCAACTTCAAAACAGAATTAAAAAAGAAAAAAGCATTATTCATTTCTCTGATCCTATCCATTTAATTTTATAAGATGGAGCCTTGCACCCAATGTGATAATGTAGAGATACATATTAAAGCCTGCTAAGATTTTGTAGACCAGTCATCTCATGAAGATCATTAGAGCGATCAATAGGGTGGCGTGCTACAGGGGAAACTACCTGACATGAGTCCCCACCGTTGTGAAACAAAGCTAGATTCTCTGTATGGAAAATGTTTTGAATTGGAGATTGTTCTCCCTGCACGTGGAATAGGACTGTTCTGCTTAACTTCCATGGTGACATTTGAACCAAGGAGTAGGAATTATGTTTATGATGCTATTTGACATTGTTGCACATTAACAAAATATGAATAAAAAGCAGTGAAGGGAGAGAAAAAAGAAAAACTGAATTCACTGAAGTCAAAGGTAAAGCTGCCATTTTATTGAGAGCCTAGCAGAAAAGTTCTAGCAGGGTATTATTTCCCCGGAATTTGCCAAATCTTTGAAATCCAAATGTTTCACAAGGGTGGGGAGTGTTCAATTCCCTCAAGATGTTCTAGACAACAGGCAAGTGTGGTGATTTTCTGCCTTTACACATGCCAGGTTTCCAGAGTCTTTAGTTTTGGTGCAGTCCACTAGACATCCTGATGTGGGTCCAAGGATGCCAACTCCTCCATTGCTCTGCAGCAACCTACCAGGCTGTTTTTATAAATTATGTATTTTCTCCAACCATAAATATTGCTCCTAAAGGGGATACTGAAATGAAGATAATATGACTTTTCAGTAATAGGTCTTCTAATGTCAGCCATTCTGTTTAAGCTGTTCAATTTTCAACAGAATTAAAGATCTGCACAGTATATTCTACCTCCTGCAGACTGCAGTTGTTAAAAGAAAATAAATCACTTAAACAGGGTCATGAGCAACAAAGGCCAGTGTGGGTTCAAAGTTTACAGGTCTCTGCATTTATCAGGTAGAAATATGCTACATTTCACTATTTCATAAAATATCCTTTTATGAAAAAGCCATCAATCTTTGTATGGCCTACTAAAACTGATTTCTCAAATGAAAGAAATGAATGATGACACCAAATCAAGAAACCGTTTATGAGTTTATATTTTTGCAAGACCACCAGGACTTTCACATACGTTTTCAATTTTGGTAAGGATGTGATTATCATGTGGATATGTTTTACTCCCACCATCTGTACTAAGGGATCTGTCAGAACTCTGTACCCTTTCTTGGGCAGTTCAGGATTTGTTCAGAGTTTTTATTAATCTGTAGTGGTTTTTATCCAGTGATAGTTATCATTTCTGTACATTATCTACAGATTTTCTGGATCATACATATATACAAAATCGCATATATCATATGCTAGTTCACAGTTAAACTAAAACTGCATCTTATCATTTATATCTCAAAGTTTTGTAACATTTTTATGGAATGATTTTTTGTGTGATTTCTGTCACATATTCTACAAATCATCTTATTATGGGGTTTTGTTATCCTTCTGGTCTTTCCCTACCGTTGCCGCACTTCTTCCAGGAATCACCGAGCTCTCTGACCAACTGGGCAATTTAAATACTTAAACCAAATATTGCATATTCATGCTTCAGAATGAATACGCAATATTCATTCTTATATATATACTTATATTCTTATATAATATTCAATATTGTAGAACTACAACACAGTGGCTTGGGGCAGGAATAATGTAATAACTAACTTTATTTCTCATCTAGTAATGGCAACCAATACAACAACCAGCATGCTGCACTGTAATAAGAAAAAGTGATTTCTGTTCTGGTAAAAGCTGTGATCTCCCTTTGTGTCTACACAAAGCAGATGAGCTTGGCCTTTCTAGGTCTCCAGTGAAAATGGACACAAACAAATTAATACAATTTAGTAAGTATTAGTCTCTTAAGAAGAATGTATGGGGAGGTTAATCTGGACTTTGAGAAGGAGTGTGATGTTCGGGTTTTTAAGAGGAACATTTTGCTCCTTTTGCTATAGAGTTCATTTTGAAAAAATTATTCTTGCACTGATTTTTCAGAAATCCACTCTCTTCAGTTTATTTAGCTATCTTTGATTCGGTAATGAAAATGCAAAGTTAAAGAATGTTCCATGCTTCCTTTTTAACTGAGAAGTCAAAGAATATATGCTATCTAAACATGCATATATTCCTATCAACCCTCTCTTTTCCCTTCTGGGGGGGGGGAGGGAAAAAAAAAAAAGAAAGAAAGAAACAAAGTATGAGAAGAATGGAGTTTAGCTGTAATTTTGGGAAAGAACCTTTTGCCAGTCAGACACAAAGTGTTTAACGTGTAGTTAGCTTTCTTAGAATGCAAGCTGTGCTGCACTATGGCTAGCGTTGCTTTCCTGCACTTTTCAGGGTCTTGCATAGTAATTTAAACAGCCTACCCTTGAATGATCATGCCATGAAATACATCTTATGACACCACCAAAGACTCTGGAAAACCTTACATGCAGAGAAAACATAAACATCTTTCAATGAGCACTTTACATCACAAACCAAACATCTTCCCAAAACAAAATCTATCTTGTCTGAGTAGCCTGAAATGTAAACAAAACTTTCTATTCTTCTGTCAATGACCTTAGAGAAAACATTCCTGTTAGAGCAGAGAAGATAGGAAGTTCTGTATTGTAGGGTTTTCTTAAAGAATCTTAGAAGAATGGTACTTACGTGAAACTGGAGGGCTTCTATTCTATGCGGTCCTTAAAGCACCCCAAAAAAAATGCACTCACAGAATTCTTTAACAACTCCCTCAGGTGCCAGAATAATGCCCCAAATCCATAGGCTGATGAGTTATGAGAGTTCAGTGTGCTTTGCCGGTACCTCCCAGTACTGCTCTCTGTGGTTCTTGCAGTCAAGGGCCCATGGCTGAGTCACTCATCAAAAACATTCAAAGTAGCTGGAGGAATCTGAAGCTATGTGCGTACAGTGTGAAGAGCATGTCGCCCTATTTGAGAAGTGGTTCATCACTTAATGGATTCTCTACCTGAAGAAAAGCAGATCAAAAACTCGGCAGCTTTAGGTGTCAAAGAGGCAGTTTCCATTCTAAGTGGAATGGAAGTGTTATCTTAAAAGTATCTTAGAAGCACTTTCTCTCCCTTTGACCCATATAAAATCTGTGGAAACCTTGTTAAATGTCCAAGATCTAGCAATATTTTTCAAATGGCTAAGATAGTTAAATTCCATTCTGGTGACCATCTACACTGTAAACAGTATGTGTAATGTTAAATTTGAAGAGGATGTCTCTAAAGAAAACTTTATGAATGTGTTCTGTAAATGCATGCAGTTTTGCAAGTGCATTAGCATGGTCACATAGGAGCGTGTCATAATGTGTCATGTAGTTTGGTATGCTGCGTCTGATCGTGGCTATCGGGGGATGATTTAGAGGGTGATGGATGGAACTCCAGAACAGGCTGTTAGAACAAGTTGTCCAGGGAAAGCAGGGGAAGAAGAGTGGAAAGGTTCTTCCTTGTTTCCTCTCAGCCACTGTTTGACATGCCATGAAATGTAAACACAATTTCCTTCTCTAATAAAACATTGCATGTTTTTATAATCTGTCATTGATTACCAGATCATAATGGTAAGAGATCTGTAGCTGATCCATGGAATCACACCATTTTTATAGTGTTTTCAATTATAATCTTATTAAAGAGTGAAAGATGTTCTGTGAGAAGTACTGAGAAATATCTATTCCAAAGCAAGTGGGAAGCTTGTTTTTACAATGTTTTAAATTCCTCTTCCAACACTAGTAAAGCCAGGGGTTCCACTAGTTTATTATGTGCTGTTACTCTTCAGTTTCATTAAAAGTCAATTATAATACAGACTAAATACAGAGTGCCTCTTTTCTCTGTATCCTTCATTCTTTAATATGCATTTCCTGAATACCCACTTACTCAACAGTTCTCTAAGCTGTATGGTCCTCTTCATGACTGTCTACCCTCATCAAGAAATCTTTTCAGTCTTCTAATCATTCGTCTGTGGCTCTGACTGTCTGTGTGAGAAAAGGTCTGATAATTTGCCTTGAAGAAAAGGTTTTGAAGGATATATCCCTCTGTAAAGTACCAGAAGTGCAGCTCATGCTGTTGTATAAAACCCTCACAAGAGAGCAGAGCTACCTTTAAACCAGGGCAGCTTTCCACTTGTATAGAATCTTTCTCCCTAGGAGTTACACTACCGTTGTTATTCTCCCTTGCTCTTTAATTCTAAGAGCACAGTGATACGTGATATGCATTTGTCTTGCTCTGTCCTCAAGGACATCCTAATGTGCTGCTGGGTTAGAAATACTTTCTTTAAAAGTACTCAAATGCTGGAAAGCTATTTTTCCAGGGTAGCTGCAACCTGAGAACATCTTTTTTTAGGGAAAAGAACAGTTCAGAAACTTCTTAACCGTTTAAATGCACTGCTAGTTTTTGTATTTTTTTTCTTTTAAGTTACGATAATTATATATGATCAGTGTATTTCAAATGAGTAATGTATAATTATACTCTTTTCTTTCTTCTATGTAGAGTCAGCTTTTATGATAAATCTCAATTTTCTAAGGGCCATATCTTGCTTTGACAACTTAGGCACAGGTACTACCCTTCATGTTATTCTTTTGTAGTTTTGAAGTGTACTATATCCTCTTGTCCTTCTTGTCTGAGAAGTATCTTAAGGAAATACTTTGCATCTGAAAAGTTATGATGTGACAGGAAGCAGTGCAGGAACAAAGGAGGAAGAAGCATTGGCAGTTTTGCCATGTGGCAGGTTTTATAAGTGTGGTGTTTAATGCAAGGTTCAGATGTGACATTTAAATGTTAAAGCTCCATGATTAAAAAGGAGCCCAGGCTGGCATTTAAATTAAAGATCTGGCATCTTTAGTGATCACAAATAATATAGATGTCCCTTCAGTCAGGTGTCCAACGTAGAACAAATGTAAAGTGGCAAAGTGAGGAAACAAATTTCTCACTCTACTGAGAGTCAAGCAATACTAGAATAATTATCTGTAGCTTTGACCATTCATCTTCAAGGAAAGCTTTGCTTACTTCTTGCTGCTACTGAACTTGATACTGCCTGTAGCCAGGCTAGATACTGAGGAGTGCTATTGGACACTTTCGGAAGTTTAGTTCCAATTGATGTTTTCCTTTCAAACCTTTCAAATTCATGATATTAACCTAATATGCTGGAAAGTGAGCATTTTTCACTAGAAAACCACTGGTCAGGGGTAATTTGCATTGGTGAGTAGCTTTGAGTGTAAACAGCATAGGAATTAAGGTTCTTACGAGCTTAGAATTCTGCATTCAGAGAGCTTTCATGGAAATAGCTGCATTTATTGCTTTAAATCCTGTTAGCATTTGTCTGGAGTTTGTGTCAGTTGCCTAGTGTGTATTGGTGGAGTTTTACATTTGGTCTCCCACTTTTCCAAATCACCAAGAGAAGTTTAAGGAGTAATTATGTGGTTGTGTGTGTTCAGTCATCTGATGGGTATGAACAAAAGTAGTCAGTTACGTTGCGGTGTGTTAGTTTTGTAAGTGTCCTGTGAAGGCTGACAGAGATCACATTTCTGTTTTGCTGCATGGTCCAGACCATAGCCTCTAGAGGTAATGGATCTCTGCAGAACCTCACTGGAGCAGATCACCAAACAGTGCAGGATTTCAAAAGCTGATGCACTTTTATTGCTACAATATTCTTGTCATGAAGGTGATGGGGCTTGTATTGTGGTTTCAGATATCAGTGTAGTTTTATGTCTAAAAAACTGACCCCTGCTGGTAAGCTGGATACCTTTTTTTTAAAAAAAGGCTTTTCTTTTGTTCTTAGAGATGAGTTATTTCTAAGTAATAAGCTTCTGAGCATATAGATTCATGTATGCTACAGTGAAAAGACTAGGTACCTATATATGCAGAACAGCTGGATTCTGACACTGGCAACTGGAGGGAGACTGTGCTGTTACTGAGGACTCCAGATCTGAGAAACTTCAGTGCGAAGCATCACAGAATTTATCAGAGCATGGCATAGTCACAAATTAGATGGGCTTGTCTGGGAGAGTGACATCTATAACCAGCTACAAGCCTTGGCCAACAGCAAACTGGTCCTGCTGTTGACAAAGTTACATTTTTCTCCTGAGGGTAGGTTATAAGCACAATGTTTGCTGTTGTGTCTTTACTCTTGGAACTGCTAGGCAAGCTGCAAGTACTTGCTAGATGGGCTATGTTTCAGACCACTGTAGCCTAATATAGCATTAAAAAAACCCTACCAGAATAATCCGGCCAACAGGATGAAATTGTCTAGAACGTCTTATTACTTTAAAAACCCACAGTTTGTAGGGTTTTTTTCCCTTTTTTTAAGGACCATAATAGAAGACTGGGACTTTATAGCCCATCCTTATTGAAACAGCTGTTTACAGGCAAATTATAAAGGCCTGGAATGTGACTTGTATTAGACGTGTATATGCTACGGTCAGTTATGTATGTATTTATTCTTTAGTGAAGCAGAGGGCAGCTCTAACCCCCCTGTTATAATGGTGCAGTTCCATACTCACCAGTGATGATTCAGGTTTCCTTATAGATACTTTCTGACATCTGTGGGATTTACATTTGGCTGAATGTTCCAGCATGATTTAGGAATGATGATAAGGGTCACAGCATGGCATGCACTAAGTAATCACAATCTTCTGTGGCCAATTTACAGGAGAAGCTGGATATTTTGGAATTCCAGTGTTGCCCTAGAAAGTCATTGCCCTTGAAAGTCAGGCCACAAATGCCAGAGGCAAGTGTGAGATTCTGAACGTCACACAGCAGGTGGGGAGTCGGGCGATCTGAGAGGCATCTCTGGCAGCTGCTGTTTTGCAGCAACTTGGTCCCACCAGGGTCCAAACTTAGCTGTCATTACCAGAAGTCCTGCTCTTGTGTGCAGACGATACACATCTGACCAGCTGATTGGCAGCATCTTGCCTTTTAAGGAGACAGCATCTTGTGGCCCCTGTAATATTCCTACTGGCAGAATAACCCTTGAATTAAATCCAACATTTCACCAATGTCTTTTGATTTTGAGGGCTTCCTCTTTGCTATCTGTAGCATGGCTTTCCAGATGCAGTAGCCACTCACACCTCCACATTATCCACAGCTATTTTTATTGTCATATCCGTGCTTCACTCATTGAGCTGTGTTTTAAGCAAAGTATGACTAAATTTTAAGAGGCAGAATACATGGAAATACTTGAAGGTTAATTTCACTTTAATTTTTTTTTTAATAATTTTTGTGAGGTTTTTTTTTTCTGTGCAATATAGTAAGGTGTGGCCTGTAAAACCTTCTTCCTTATTTTCTGTGTTAAATATATATGCATTTTAAAGGTTTTTGCTGGCACTGAGTCTATTTTACATAGTTTTCCTATTTTAGAAAATAAGACACAAGGATTTTTAAAAGCTGTTGTTTTTCTTGACTTCACCTTCATTAATCTTATTTAGTTTCTGTAAGGAGCTATTTTGTGAGCCTCACCGATGGGTAATGTTTTCTTTTCCAAAGTTCATGATTCTTCTATTCAAATCACTAATTTTCCCTGTTACACTCCAGTGGTTTAGTGCTTCCCAGGCCTCAAGGAATGAGTTTAATTAGCAGTGCTGAATAAATTCTGAGACATGATTCATCTTTCTTGTCACTCAGATCTAAGTAACAAAATTGCAATTTTGAGATGTACTTTAAAGCCTTGTGAGAACGGCTTCTGCTGTATATCTGGGGAAAGATTCAGATGAAGATTTGGAAAACAGGATTTTACCTGTCTGTCTGTTTTCAGTTTAGCTAAAAGGTATAGGATTCGGTCATATGTCCTTGAAGGCACTGGTATGTTTTGAAAATACTGAGCTATGAGCAGTACTTGGCACATGCACTCCAAATTAAAACTGCATTAGAGCTTTTTTAGATTAAACAATTGACTTGGAAAATTTCAAAACTATCCCAGACTTAATGTGATTTAGTTTGTCTCTGGTTATTTATATTTTGAACAGAACGCACAGAAATCTGCATGGAAGGTGACATACCATGGCTGCTAGCAAAGCCATGGTATGTCACCTTCCATGCAGAAGGTTGAGAGCATTTTACACCATTAATGCATGACAGCTCTGCCTTGTGACAGCTATGGGAAGAATTAAATGTAGTTTTCCAGAATTTACAAAGAGGGATCAAAATAGTTAGTAACTTGACCAAGGAGAGCTGCAAGCCAAACCAAACTGAACTGCCTGACTGAGAATCCTGAGTTTAATTCTGAAAGCACTTCCTCTACTCCAGCACATGGAGCACTGTGAGTAAAAAGTATGGGCTGTTTAGCACCTTTCTCATCTAGGCACAAAGAAATTAAGGACAAATTGTAGCTGTAGCCAGTTTCCTGGATTTTGTCAGATTCAGACAGATCCCAAATGTTATTGTAAAGTAACCTTAAAAGAAACCCCTTGCTATTAATTGTGTATTTATTGCAGTTACATTGACCCTAATGAATTTTTTTAAATGAATTTGACAGATGTCACAAATATTTTCAATGCAGTTTAACATGATTAAATATAACCTTTCCTAAAAAAAAAAGAAGTTCTATGAAGTGAACATAGGATAAGTGCAAATGCTGGATTCTGGAAAGTCAAGGTGTTGCATATTACTTAGTACACAAAATAGACATTAGGGCATAATGTTTATGGAGCAACATTACAAGCTCTCCCATGTCTTGTCTGTCTATCTCATGAAGAAGGACAATCTCCTTTTGAAGGGAACCTGCTTATTAATTTAGTGCTTAGGTATGAGGTATAGTTGGCTGTGCCTTCAGAACCAAATTCAGTGACCTTAGGAACATTTTTTAAGGTTCATTTTTTATTACTTTGCTGTCATGTGATAGCCAAGAGGGCTAAACAAAATCTCTAAAAAGGAAGTGTTACTCCACTTCCTTGGAGACATGGTCTAGTTTTATATTAAGATTGCACAGTTTTTTGTACCTCGTGGTCCTAGCTCTGCTCAGAAGAAATGCAAAAATAAATCATGGTTCTTTACATTGTATGTGAACTTCTGAAGCTGTGCAAATGCATAGTTATAAATGCAGGCCATCAGAAATATAAAATGAGTGATCTGAGGACTGGATTCTACTGGATTACAATACTTTATGAACTTTAGAGCACTGGTAGGGTCCCCAACTGGAATATAAATAAAGCAAACCCTTTCAAAGGTTTATAGGGCTATACTTGGTCCTCTCTTACTGCCTTAATTTATGATTGTTGCAAATTCACAAGCTGTGAAATGTGTTGGTCATGGAGCTGATGGCAATAACTT
Source organism: Ceryle rudis (assembly GCA_033439905.1). Taxonomy (NCBI): domain Eukaryota; kingdom Metazoa; phylum Chordata; class Aves; order Coraciiformes; family Cerylidae; genus Ceryle; species Ceryle rudis. The sequence continues at coordinate 15,819 of JAAGNO010026360.1, forward strand.
CAGAATATGAATGAGAGCATCTGGGTTGCTATTTACCTTTGTTTCACAAAGTCAGCTTTTTATCTTTGCATCATTTAACCTCAGAAATATGGCTGGGTTAGACAGGCATATGGAGCCTTCTAAGGAACAGAACATTTGCTTTCTGTAACTTCATCAGTTTCTTCTGTGAAAAAATATAACATTTTCTTTCCCAGCACTGTGCTGTTCCTCTACAAGAATACAAATCAAATTAATGTAAATAAAAATAAGCAGCAGCTTCCCTCTGTAAAAGAAATAAGGGTGCTGGGACTCAGAAATTCCTTATTTTATGTTGACTCTATAGCAACTTGGGTAAAATGAAGGCCCAGGCAGCAGCCTGCGTAGCTCTCAAATCTCATTTAAACCCTATTTTGCTTGCTTTTAGTTACTGATTAATTTCTCTGTGCCTAACTTTGATGCCTTTGAGTTTCAGTTTCCAGATCTGTAAAATGCTAGAGAAATGATAAAGCTTTCTCAAATGTTTGTCAGTTGCCATGAGTTTTCCTTGGGCTGAAAACTGCAGTATTGTTCACCAAAAATGGGAATCCATTGTAGACAGCTACTGTGTGCAAATGCTTTTTTTGTGTTTGATGTCCAGAATATTTGATCCTAACTCAGGGATACCTTTCTGTAATTTAATGGTCTCTGTTATGTGGGAGTTCAGATTAGGTAATGACAATGGCTATTTCGAATCTATTCCCCACTAAGATTTTTACTAGGAAAAAAAGAGAACCTGAACTTGTATGATATAGCTACTTTGTGCATCCAAATCAGGATCATTCTTTTACTGTGGAGCGACTGGATATAACATCCCAGACTGCATATTTTTGAGAATATTGAGACTCTGAATTGATGGACTGGTATAAACGAAACTTAGGGATGATTGTCACCATATCTCATTTTCTGTTCTGTCAGCTCTGCTGGGTTTATAGTAAATATTATTTGTGATGGATCCCCTTGCTTGGCTTCTATTATATTTACAGAGACAATATCAACTGCTTCAGTACTACTTTTACTGCCCAATGCCCCCAGGCCTCTTGGTACAACACATACATACTAAGCACCATGTTAAGGACTGACCAGCTCTAGGGGGATGGACTGAGGACAAAAAAAGATAGAAGTTTTTCATGAATGAGACATGGAGTTTTACCTCTAGTGAGAAATGAAACTGTCTCATTCCACTTCCAGAAGGGTCCTGTCTCTTATGGCCAGCCTTGGAAATTGAAACAACTTCCTTCCTCCTCTGTGACCAGCAAGAGGTTTACAGACAGGGGACTAGTTATGAGCCAGCGACTGAAAGCTTTAGATCAAAAGGATGTGAGTAGGGGTCTCAGTTCACCTTTGGCCTCTTCAACTAGGTTTAGGTTCAGGCTGTTTGTCAGGCTGAGGAGAGGTCTCAGACTAGATTGCTTAAAGAACACGGTAAACGCAAATGCTGTGAACAAATCGGCAGTTCCTGATGGAGTAGTTAAGAGGAGAACAAAATTTGTCCTTTAGTGTTTGAAAGGTTAAAGATAAGGCTAAACATTGTCTACTGCTTTGAAGAACTGCCTGTGATCACGAAAGCAGATGTAACCCACCAACTGTGTTGTGCTGCAAGCTGCCATACTGCTGGGGCTGTTCAGGTACTGTCCATAGGGGTGGCTCTTTGCAGGTGACCAGTCCAAATTGCTGCTTTGCAGATAAAATTTTCAGAAATGCAGAGGGAGGAGGAGGATGGTGCAGCCTGGAGCTTCTCATTCTATCAGTTCAAGCACTTGAGTTTTTTAGTTGTTCTGTGTTGATTTCAGACCAAACAATAAAGAACTGATTCATCATTACTTGTTTATGTGTCACTAATGCTTTTCGGAGAGCTTATTTACAGAGGTGTCCGCTTGTGGTTGCTAATTTATCATACAGAAGATTTGGTTAAAATGCCAAGGAATTCACTTAGAAAACTAGTCTTCCTCTCATGCATACCTTCTCTCGTGTCTGGTCATGGTTTGTTTATTTTGCACTGTTCTTCTGAGTCTTCGGGTCAAGACACAGACTGGGGCTACCTTTCTGGAGTTTAGATGTTGAAAAGCCCTTTGATAAATGATGTGAGAGGAACTCTACAAATATTTTCAAGTATCCTGAATGGCAGATGGTTTTGGAAAAAAATTAACTTTAAAGATCATAGTGTTGAGTCCGGAGTTTGTTCTCCCCAGGCAGAACGTATATAGCATGTGATAGACGGGTTCCTTGGTGGTGTCATTTTATCATACTTGATGTAATGTGGAGACAGTTGAAATACCTCTGTAACGTGCCACTGATAAGGTTGCGTGTAGTGTATGGATCTCTACAGTTATTTATGTCTTAACCTTTCTGACAATATCAATTGACAGTATTCTGTATGGGTTTCTTTCACAGACTGTAAATGTTACAGTTCTAGCTTCTTTTCTTGGCCAAGAAAATTTTTTTCTGTTTTGCTTAGCTGTCACAGGAGATCATGCTTGGGTGGCCTATATTAAGTATCTATTATTTATATATATCATAAAAACTGCTGAATTCTGCCTCTTTTAGAAGTTAAAAATCTCACTTGATTCTAGGCAGGCTTTACAGTTTATATTCCTGCTCAGAGCATACCTGGATACCTTTCTTTTTCTGTGTTCCTTTTTTCATGAACATTATAAAGGAATATTTTACTCAGCTGCTGGGTGGGTGATTCTAACTTAGTGTTTCATTAGTGTGTTATGTTTTTATTTCCTCTGCTGAATGCTAGAACTGGAGTTGCAGAGGAGTTCATCCAGGATTCTCTGTCTTTTACTGGACGATTAAGCTCCTAATAAACTTAGGTAATGTATTTCTAATTTGGATCCATGTTCATTTATTTTACCATTGAAAGGAAGAATTCACAAGAGAGGCTCAGGTTCATGTCAGTGTTTTCTTCTAAGGTTTCCTTAGCCAAGGAGGAACCACCACATATGGCCGCCAAGGACCACCACATATGGCTCAAGAGTCTTTCCAAACCTAATGACCTCGGGTAATTAAAAAAAAAAAACATTCTCGAGCCTGGAATCCCATTGGGCCTCCACTGGTCCTCAGTGATACCACGCTGAGCCCCACCTTTTTCCTAGTGCAGTATCTGTTAAAACAAATGTAATCTAAGCAAAGATTAGATCAATCTTGATCCCGCTGCAAATTTAATTCCACCTAATTTGGCCATGTTTACTTGTAATAGTGAAGAAGGTTGGCTAATAGTCATGCAAATGCTTTATTCTAGAAACTTCCTGTCTCCTTTTTCTGATTATATGATACCAAATGGGCAAGCAAAGGTGACTGTACACAACTGTAACACAAGCCTTTTCCCCAAGGCTATTTCAAAAACTCCCGTTGTTGCTAGTCGTGTAGGCTGTTTCCATTGTGATCAGAACTTTAAAGTTTTAAACTTTCCCAGTCATATGGGAAGATGCAGCTGTGGGGTTCTCACAGTCAGGACTGAATAAACAGAAAGGTCCAGATGAAAACAATAGCCATGGTGTGAGGCAGTATATCTTACTGTTTTGCATAGTAGCTTTTGTAAATATCTGAGGATTTTGTCTACAGTTTATAAATAACTTTTGTACAACAGCTGCAGCAGAGCAGCTCAGATTATGCAACTGCTTTAGAAGAGTCTGCGCTAAACTAGCCCAGTTGTAATCAGGTTGAAAATTTGTTACCTGGGAGTTGAGAAATGAGCCTGAAAGAGGCAGGAAATTGCTTCATAGGGGTAGCTGAGATCCAAATAGTCAGGAAGAGAGTTGCAGTGGGCGGGAGTTCTGCCTGAGAGGACTGTGGTATTGAACATTACATTGGCAGTGATGCGAGCTAAACTCGGCAGCAGCAGGGTCTGCAGTTCATCAGTTCTGACATCCAGTAGGTGTCATTGCAGCCAGCTGGGATTATCAGTCACAGAAGGCAAGGATGATGTGCCAGGGTGCAGGGTGGGAGAGAGAGAAACCCAAGTCAAAGTACATGATTTCAAAGCTGTAGATCTATGAGCACTTTTGGAAAAGGATGCCTCTACTTACATTTAGATTTCTCCAAATACAAAAACTGTGATTTCTCATCAGCAGCCTCATGCTTTTGAAGACACATCTATTTAGTTTACTGCAGACTGAAAAAGAAGTAAAAAATAAGCAACATTTTTTATCCCCTTCTATGAATTTGTTTAGATTAAAAATGATCACGCTTTATTTGTAAAGGAAAGGTACAGTCTACCTAAATTAGAGCTTTGAACAATTATTATCAGAAAGGTTGTTTTAAACTGTAGTGGTTGATCTTACCTTGGAGAAAGTAGTTTACCATGGCCCATAAGCTAGAATGGTAGTGCTGCATTCAGAGTCATGGCTTTATCTTAAAGGGACTTTTTCTTATGATTCAGCTTAATACAGAAAGCAATAGGACTACTCACAGATGTAAAATAATTCACAGAAATTAGAAACTGCAAGTGTAAACCACATCTTCATATGTGCTGCTGGTCACAATGACATAAACCAGTATTTAAAGAGAAGTATGTGAGACTTCAGGTTGCATTATACATTACACATTTATTTATTTTTTTCTGATGCAATATTTTTTTCTTCTGCCAGCTCCAGAGTTCACAAGATGATGTCTGGGGTGTTTCTGAATTAATCACAGTAGCAGTTACTGCTGCATTATGTGTAAGGATTTGTCCTATTCCTTCAGAAAGTTCCTCAAACGTATTGAAAAGTTGCCTTTTAGTTGAAAACTGGGAAGGAATTCATACATATGACTACAACATATTTTAAAATCCAAATTATTCTTAGATAGATGATCTTAATCCATTCAGGATTTATCTGGATTAGCTTCAAAGGGTCAACTTCTGTATGCACTATTCAAAGGATCGTATGATTAAGGCTCAGATTAGGTGTTTGTGAATGCAGTGTATTGCACACACCACACACCCCCCCCCAGTGTATTTGGGCTAAGAATAAAGGGTGTAGATTCTCTTTAAGTACATTTTGAAGTGTTTTCCTCAACACTTGCACAGCTCCAGACTATAAACTGTTTAGACGGCCTTTCAGAATTTATTTGCAAACAGTAGAGAATACAGCAGAAGCAGCCACACATGATCACTGCAGATGAGTTATTCATGTTAATATTTACTAAACAATGCTACCTAAAACAGAGAGATTATGAGCTTCATTTAGAAAGATATTTGGCCTGTAGCACACTACGTCCAGTACCCCCAGCAGAGACACAGAAACAGGGCACAGCAGATAACAGCTCCCTTTAGTCTCCCTAGAAAATTCTGGGACTACAAAAGCCATTAGTTCTATTTCTGTGGAAACAAAAGATGTACCCTGAAAGAAACAGAAATAACAAAAATAACTTCAAACCTACTTAGAAAATGTTGGACCGGTTCCACAGAGACAAGTAAACACAACTTTAAAAACAAATGGAGCTGTTTACCAGCAGAGAGACTCTCAAAATTGGCCTAAATGTTCTCAGCCCTTGCTATGAAGGTAGAACATCCTGTCTCTGCAACACTGTACTCTTCAAGTGAGCTGAGAAGATGGTCAGACTGATTTGAAAATACATCTTTTTAATTAACTACCCTGATACATTTTTTTTTAATTGTCACTTCTGGTTGCTTTCACTCTCTTAACTGCAAGCAGATACTTTCCATCAAAACAACTTTTACTTCAGAAGACACTAACAGAGAACCCGTATAGTTCCCACAGGAGGAGTAGTTATAGTCTTCTCTGACTCCCAGGAGACCAGAATATTCCTCCCACCAAGGAGAAAATTCTGTACGTAAGGTGAAAAGGAAAAGCAGCTGCCCAGGTCACTGATACCCTTAGCCAGAGTGCATTTTTTGTAACAGACCAGTTTTCTTCATACCAAGAAGCAGGAGGGCAGTTTTGCTAAAAGGCACTTGTTGGTGATAACACAAAACCTGTGATTCCACCAAGGAGATCACAGCCCCACTCTCCAGAGTATTTGAGACTCCCAAGAAGCAGTTACTGACCTGAGTAGATTTGTGGGCTTGCACGTTTGAGCTGTGCAGTAGAGGCAGCAGTGCCTGCCACAGTGAGTAAAAATGTTTCAGTTTAAATTGCTTCTGCGTACCCATCTTTGCTTTGCAAACCAGCTGTGCTCCTTTCCCCCTCTTCACACATCCTGCCAGGGACAGCTGTAAGAAAGTACACGATAGGTGGTTCTCTTGTGAGAAACGGACAGTGTTGTCGGAGAGCTGTATGTAGCTGATTTCTGAGTACTTACCATGCTGGATTGATTTGTCACTTGTGCTGGCAGGGTAACTTGTGCTGGCAGGACACCTGTGACAGGGCAGGGGATCATGCCACTTCCCTGCATTTTGGAAGCTTAAAATTGATTAGTGTCCCTCTTGCACAAGTGTGACACAGGCAGTGGCATCAGGATGCACATTCTTAACACTGTTTCTGATTGCATATAAACAGTTATGCTAAAACTCGAAGGGTAAAACCACTTAGCAATCAAAATAAACAGGTAAGTATAAACCAAGTAGAACGACAAACAAATGCAGTATCAGCAGAAGTACTGAATTCCATATAAAAGAATTGCACACACATTCAAATGATTTATCTCTTGCAGATTACTTTGACTTGGATCCAAATGAAAATACTGTTCCTGTCTGAATCTTTCTGTTTAGTTTTGTTTCAAATTCCCCTTCCCAAGCCCCGAATAGTGTATTTAAAATGGCTAGGTTGTTAATGTTTTATCATGAGAGCAAAAATAAGTTCAGATCCTCCCTGTGACAGGAGGAGAAATTTGTACACGTTTCTTAAAAATCAACTTTTTGAATATACCATTTATATAATTTCTACTCCATGGACAGTGTGATTAAATGGTCAAAAGAACTTCACTGAAACAGCACTTCAGTTTATTATTGGATAGACTGGAAATCCTTCATGTGGTGCTTATACAGATCAGCTTTCTCTCTATGTTGATCAATAGTCCATCTCTTAAAATTGAAATACTGGTCTGATAACTGTAATCCTGCCTTTTAACTTTGGTAACTCTTTTAAGCTCAAGAGATAAAGATGCTGGAGAAGCTCTTGTACACTGCAGTGATTATTTGGAAGATTAAGTTGACCCTGTACACCTTGGCTTAAAAAGTTTTATATTCCCCTGTATAAATGTTGAGAAGGTAGTAAAGGAGTTGTTCTAACATACGTTTGTTGAATAATGGATGTTAGGAGATAGAATTACAGCCAGGGAGAAACAGTTTGCATAAACAAACTGATTTTTTAATGTTAAAAAAAAATATATTTTAAACCCTTAGAGGATGTCCGCTCTGCATTTCAGAGATTTTTAAGTAGCAGGTTGGAGTAAGATGTTGTTAAAATCTGCAACTTTGAAAACATGATGAAGTTAGAAATTACCTCAAATCTGTGTACATCCAATTTTTCCTTTTCTCCCCTTGTATGCTACCGATGTGAAATAGTATGGGGTGGCATACAAATAATCCAGATTCTGATATAATCCAGAAGGAAAATCTGACAGAGATCACTGACAAAAATGAAAACTCTGCTGACATGTCTGTCTGCTTAGTGCCTTTGAAAAGCTGTACAAAGCCAATACAAAGAAATCAGCACAAATAGCAAATACCCACATTTCTGGGAATGCTGAGACTAAAAATTAAAAAAAAACCAAACCCACAAACAAACATACACACCACAGAAACCTCTCCTGAGGGGCCGTAATTGCTGTCAAGTTGTGTCAGCGTGACTTTAGGAAGATGGTCAATCCTGGCTAAGCAGCTCTAGAACAACCTGCTTGAGCAGGGGGGGAATGGTCCAGATGACCTCCAGATGTTCCTTCTAAACTCAACCATCCTGTGATTCTATGAAGACCAGAATATTACTGGGATGTGAGTTGAAATGTTCTGTATATTAAACCAGCCACTCAGTAGACATTTCCTCAGATTGATTTGTTTATTTCTTATACTATTCTTGTATTCACCTACCCAATAAACCTATACTATCATTTTATAGTTCATCATGTAGTGGAAGCTTACCCAAAGCAAGGCCATTAGTTCAGCCTTCCAAAACAGATGAGTTTGTTTGTTTTTAAAAATCCATTTATAAATGGCTGTAAAGCATAAAAAAGTCATTGGCCCAGGGTGTTCTGTGACTGTCACAGAATGCTGTGTCTTTGCCTCTCTAGTACTGAGCTGTAGACCAAACACTTGTGTGCTGAGCACTATTAGTTTTTCACAAATACTGGTCAAAAAACAAAGGAGAAAAGCAGCAGAAAAATACTTACATATTTGTTTTCAGGAAATTGTCTGACCTTGTTTGTGCTAATTAGTAGTTCCAGAAGAAAAACATTTCATTCTTTGATTCTAGTCCTTCACTTAGGAGATTATTTTTATTTGCACACTTCAGTCTTTGTTCATTGATGTAAACATACACTGTAATTCTTTTTTCTGCAGTATTTTTAGATCCAAATTGTCTAATAGGATAGACATTGTGTAGACACCATCAATAATCATTGCTTTGTAAGCATTAACTTTCCACATTCTCCTGAAAACTCTTGCTTGATTTTTGCTGTGGAAATTCCAGATTAGACCGGATAGGTTTTCAAAGGCAGGGATTTATTATGATTTTGAAGTGTAAAATTTAACAAGCACATCATAATTTAGTTAACTGGTTTTAAAGAGATTCAAGTTTTTCACTTGCAAGTGCTTAAATTCCCCTAGTTCCTGATATCACTGCTGATACCAGGTGAAATTACTTAAGCCCAGAGAAAGGCCTTTGAATTCAGAGACTGAGTAAGAGACCAGAATTTAGCCTTTCGACAGGAGAAGGGAGCATTTGAGACGTGCCTACACTGGGATGGCAACATGAACCCTGTAAGCATAGCCTCTAAAGCAGTATCTGTGTAAGCTGTATATCTGATGGTGGAAGAGTCAGCAATGACTGAGAATTTGAACACTTCCCTGAATTAACTGGAGCAGGGGAGGAATCCAGTCGGTCATGAACCTGTCTCTGATTCTCCTTGCCGCCTCAGAGTCTCTTAGAGTAAGTACTCCGTGACAAGCTCTCCCTTTGTCTGGGTTTTCATTTGTTGGGGGAATAAAGGTAAAGTTCTATTTAACTCAGTCTCAGATGGATAATAGGTTCCTTTCCTTTTCCTTGTTTGAGATGGTTTTTTTTTTTTTTTTAATTTAAGGAAAGAAGGCCTTTGTTCCTCTCCTAAAATTCCAAACGGTTTTCAAGGATGAAGATGAAAAAAGAATTGTTCCTACTGCACTAAAGGGGCTTTCCCCCTGAGTATCCCAAAGACAGGAGACAAAATACAGCAATTCTTTCTGAAAAAAACAAATGCCAACTCTCAGAAGAGCACGAACTAGGCTTCATCAATCAGGAGACTATGAGCAACAGCATGAGGCTTACACAAACAATCACACACTCTTGCACATGTACTTTATGCTTATCTCCCCACAACAAAAATTTGCTGCAAAACTTTCCTGTCGTTCAATTATCTGCTTGCCTTTTTTAGAGAACATTTCTGTACAGCCTGTAGGACCTTTTGTAAAAGCGATTCAATTTTACGAAATGTGAAAGCTTAAATTTATGCAAAATTAAACAAGAAAAGGTTATTTTACAGTGGTGTAGCCTCACTCTAGTATTGCTCAACAAAGTGAAATGGGGACGTAGCCTCTGTAGTGATAAACAGTATTTACTTTAGTGTCACACATAGGTGTGGCTATTGGGGAAATAAGGGGAAATTGTTGCAACATCTTTTTCCTTTTACAAAGTACAATTAAGAGTGATGTTATTTGTAATTATTTTCGACTGAGATTTTTCAAAGCTGCTCAATATTAGCTTTATATTTACCCTGCAGCAGGTTTTTTCTTCCCCCGAGAAATGCAGCTGAATCTCAGTATAGTGCTATGGCAGCATAAAGTGATTAGAAAATCCCTGCAGCTGGCAGAGAAAGGAGCGGACACTCCCTAAAATCTCCCTTCTGTGGTTTTATTAATGGTCATGCTCAATAAATGACCTCATCACATAGTGCATATTGGAAGTGAGGGGGTTTACTGGGATCTAGAGGTGTTCCTAGTGGCCTATAGACAGTTTGGGGAGACAGCAGTGATTTAAGCCCTTATGATTCCTAAAACTGCGTCAAGCACGGCTCTGCGTGACACAACGCCCCACAATCTAGGAGCAGAAAAGTAAGTTAAATCTGTTCTCATGTGGGCAAGTGAGTACTGTGTTTTCAAGAGGTATCGCAGCAGCAGAGTTATACTAGTACTGAATCCCGAGCCTACTTGTCTGTGCAGGGGGGTTCAGCTGGCTCTGTCACCCTAGGTAGAGAGCAGGCCTTTTCTGCACAAGTATTAGCTTCTCCCAGATCAGCTAGCGGTGTCTGGGATAGCCAGGTGGGAAGTGCAGGGTGAGATTTTATTATAGATAAAACAATACTATTATTTGTGGTTTTAATTAATGAGCTGTTTCATGATACTTCATAGTAAATACAGTAAAGAAAGAAACAGCAACAGAGAGCAGCAGCTATAGCCTGTTCCCTGTAGTTTTGGTTCTCAAAACTCTTGTGTTGTTACTTTGGCAAGAAATGGGGGAGTGGTAGTGGCACTGGGGGGGAGAACTTAGCCTGAAGTATAGTTTCCTTTTGCCAAGAGCAAAGAAATTATAAAAACAAATTCTTGGCTGAAAACTTAAAAGGATAGGTTTGGAATGTTATCTTAAAGGACGTTACAATCTTGGAGCTTCCAGTCATACCCCAGATAAAGCACTTTGTTTATACATTACCCCATTTCATGTACAATGGCTTCTATGGTAGATGAGCTATAAGTATTCATCCTGGGGTTTTGGTGACATATAATTTAATTAGAGGTTTGCTTTTTTTCATTTTATAATCTGCTATTTTTATACATCACACACATGATCTACGTTTGTGCAGCAAGTACTGATTAAACTGCTCAGACAAATTTAATGTTGTAGTTCTAGGATTTATTCCCTTTCAGATGTAAATGCTGAGGAAGCCAAAAAAGTGGTAGAAATACCCAGTATTTACATCTCTGTGACCTGGACCAGAATCCAGAAGATAATTTTTAGTAACACCTTTTACCATCCACTTTAAACTTTGATTTTAGATTTTGTCTTTGTGTTTTGTTTTGAAGAAAACAATTAGACTTTTACAGTTGTCAAAATTAAATGTGTTACCCTTTTTATACTGATGAATTATCTAAAGCGTGACATTTTCAGAAATATGCACCTCTATGACTGAGAGGGAGCACAGTTTGAATAGTATTTACAATAGCAGCTAGTTAGTTGAAAAACCCACTGCCTTACAGCAAGTGCTAAACTCTCGTCTTGATTGTTGAAAACAAATCATAAAGGGCTAAATTTGGGCTTGTGGGCTTAGATAATAAAAAGAGGGTACAGTGCTGGCTTCCACTGAAGTTGATAGCAAAAATGCTGTTGATTACAGGAGGTAGCAGCAGGATTTCACTCTGTGAAATTGTGGGAGAGCTGCAGAAGATCTGTAAATGTTTTTGAAACTCAGTACTAACTTTGGTTCTCCTTGATGCTAAGGAAATAACTACATTTCTCCTTTGAGTGCATGGCATTTTCATTCCTTTTAATTGTGCTTGCTAATTTGCTATTACTTGTGCTTAACAATGTCAGGGGACTACAGAACAGAAGGTGTGGTCTTTTTAAATAAACTTGCATTGTTTTTGTAGGATCCACTTGATGCTTCACACTTTTGCTTTAGCAGTAAAAGTGACTTGTGCTGACAGCTGGAGTAATTGCTGTGCACGGAATAAAACTGACTTTGTTTTCGCACTCTAGTTTTAAAATTTAAGTGAATTCTTGCAGGTCTAAGCTGAAATAGATAGATAAATTTTTGCTGTATGCAGTAAAAATGGTTTATATGTTTTTCTGTCGCTTAAATGTGCAGAAAACATGTGTAACCATTACTGAAAGGTAAAAAATAGAATGGGGCAGATTTGGAGAAATAAATTTTATTTTTATGTCCTATTCTTTCTCATTGTTTGTTATTTTTTTTAAGCTCTTCTAGAGCTTTTTCCAACTCCCCTTGAAATTAGTGAGAGTCAGATCCAGTCCCAAGAGACTTTTGTAGACATTGAAAAAGACAAAAGACTCTTTCCTTCAAGAGGTGACAGAGATTTAACTGTAAAATGTGTCCAGCTAAAGGGAGGTAGGAGCCATCTACTGGTGCAGCAGGTAGGTATTTGCTCTCAGTGGAGAAGAGCTTTAAGCAAATATCAATGCGGTGGCCCTGTCACGATGTTCATTGCAATTGCTGCCTGTTTGCACATTTGGACATTGTTAGGCAATATGGCAAAGACATGAACCAGGTTTGTTCTGAATGCCGTTGGAGATAGGTAATGGATTGGGTATTTTCGCAGGGGTCAACAGTTTTGAGATCAGCAAACACACATTTTAAAGGTCGGATAGAGGAACAGATGACAGCACATTTTCTTGTGTATCTTCTTATCTCACTGGTGGTTTTTGGTCATGTCATTATGGAGATGGCTACTATATTTTTTGATTTTTTTTTTTTCTTTTTGGCTTCTTTTTCTGCAGGGTAGTGGTGTTATTTTGTGAAACAGTATCTACTGAAGCCATACGTGGGGGGGGGCAAATGCTTTTGGGCAGAATGTAGCAAAGCTTGTGATCAGCATAAATGGAAAAACCCACATTCTTGCTGCCTGCTGGAATGCACAGCTGCATTCCCAGAAGAGCCAGCCAGTCCAAAAACCTCTGTCTTTTCTTCTTTTGTTTGGCCTTGAGTTAGGTGACTACTTTTTGTTTGCTTATTTCATTTGCAAGATTACATATCTGTTGTCATGCATGTAGGCACTGGGTTTTGGTCAGAGGAAATGGATCCTTCCTGGCACTTACTGAGAAACAAGGAATCAGTATCGCTTCTGTATGTTAGATCCGGCAACAGAAAGAGGCAGCTCATTGCTGTTAAGTGTCTACCATCTGCACAGTACATGCAAGTTGTATTCTGTGGAGTCTGGTACAAACATTGTTTTCTTAGACCAACGCAATAGCTTTGATTCAAGATGAAATCCTGAGACTGTTTGCCAAGTTTACAACTACCAGAACAATCGGGCTCTGAAAGGAGCGAGTAGCTGATGTTCCCTGCCTGATGTTACTCTGTAGGTTGCTTTGTAGCAGTGGCAGAGGGTTAGCAAGGTATCACAGACCAAAGGGACAAAGAAAATTAATATTTATAAAAGAGGATTAGAGTATGACAGAACGACACACAGTGGCTAAAGGCTACACTCAGCTGATGATATCTGGCACAGAATAAGGACTCAAAATCCTGAGGCTCTTTGTGCTTTAAGATTGCACCCGGTGACTCTCCCAGCTCGTGTTCAGGTGGTTGCTGCTGCATCAGTAGAATTTTGCTCTGTGTCTGTTACCAGTACTTTTTCCAGAATTATTCATAAAGCTAGAGTAAGGGTATGCTAAAATTGCTTAGTGTCATTGTCAGGTGTTCCCCTTTAAGCAGATAAAATTGTCATTCTTTCCAAATTAAAAGAATGGCAAACAAAGAAATCTATATTCTAGTGCACTGCACTGTCAGCCCCAGAACCTATTTTCAGTTTCATTGTTTAAGTTGCACAGAAACACTTATTTATCTGAAGTAAGGTAATTTTAGGGATCTATAAAACCTGCATTTTCTCTCATGTTCCTCTCCCCTCAATTTTAGACATCCAGAGAAATTCTAAAACTGTAAAATCAGTCTTCGAATGCTGCAGAAGGCTGAGCTCAGCTTTTAATACATACCTTTGCAATTAGAACTAATTTACTGCCCTGTGAGATGGGGGGAAATGTACAAGGTACTTCTTGGATAAATATACCTCAGTAAGAAAAGCCTAGCTGCTCTGGAAGAGTTATCTGCTTTAATTCAGTAAGTATCAGGGTCACTCTTACAGCTACATACCACAGAGTGTTAATTAATGGGGCTGCAGCTGGTGGTACCACTTGGGCTGCTTCAGCCCAACCTTCTTGTTCCATATTTCTCAGGTTTGTATGACCAGTCTTGGAGCACATCCCATCATTTTTTCCCCCCAAAGTACAAAACGTACTTAAGTCTCTACTGGAAAACTGCCAGGTTTTCATAAAAAGAACAGAGCTGTTGTTTCTTTGCTATTTTTATCTGCTCTGCCAAAAAAGACACCATGTTGCATTGGCAGTTGTGTATTTTAAATTGACTTCTATGTTGAGATTCTTGGGTAAAACCTGGGCTTTCTATAGCCACTGGATGTCCAGCATGTTGCTGACTGTAGCTCCATTGTAATTCTTGGGGAACTGGTTTACTTTATGCAATGATTCCCACACACAGCAGGACTGCACTTCTCAGTTTCCTAGATATCAGGAGGCACGTGAGTTTGAAAAAGAGCTGGTGGGGCAGGTGTACAGAAGAGAGCATGTGAGCCTGATGTAAAATGCTTTCTCCAGTCATGATGCCGTTTGTAGCAGGAGGGTGCTGTCATGAGTAGATCTGGCCCAATGGCAATATTCCCAGACCTTACTGGAACAAGGATCTTGTGGTATGAGGGACTGTAGCAGGTACAGAGCAGTTCTGTCCTCCCTTGGTTTGTGAGAGGGAGCATCCTGCCATGAAAGCCAAGTCACTTCATCCCCACTGTGTAGGGTTTTACTTCTCAGGAGTTCTTGAAACCGAAACAGAAAGGAGTAAATCTATCTTCATCTCTTTAAGTCCCTTCAGAATAGAAAGCAGTTTTGCATAAATGTAATGAAATTTTTAAAATGAAGGCGTTAACTGCCAAAAGCATTTAAAATAAAATTGTAAGCAAAATACAAAACCCTCAAATACCTACTTAGCCAATGTTTTTCATTCTGTTGAATAGTCATTTGCAGTAATACTTCAGACTGTGAAAGGTAAGATTTCACTGCCAAAATACAGTCTGTTCCTATAAGGACTCACTCTTATATTTAAATTTGAATTAATAATATGACTGGACTATTCTGTAATTGTTGCAGCCTCATTTGGGATGTGTAAAAAGCTTGCAAGATTAAGACTTTTGCAGGTTCCTATTAATGCAGATGCAGCCTTTAGCTCCAAACTGCCTTGGAAATACCTGTACTTAACTGTACAGCACCTCAACGATTATTACTTTTTTTCTTACAAAGAAATCTATATTGTTCCCATTCAAAAAATAAAACAGAATCAAAATTAGTGTTCCCAGACATTTGCTAACAGCCTGTTCTTCATATGGCAATGATTTCAGAGGTCATTTGGATCCCTAAAAACCATTTGTGTGTTACTGAGACATTGTTTTAAGGTTCAGTACCATAGGTGTGGCTTCTCAATTCAAAGACATGAACTTTGACTCTGCCAGCCAGCCTGTACCTGCCAATGGAGCGGTGGCCTTAGCTGGAGCGAGTTCCCAGACAGTTCCCAGGATTTCTGACGAAGTCATGCCAGAAACAGACGCTTCAGTTGAGCCTCTGGTAAGGGGGTGCAAGACTGGCAGTTGGAAGGAGCACAAGTGAACAGTTAACTTGTGCCATGGCCTGTGATTTTACTGTTATTTTTAATTCTGTTCCTTAATGTCATTTAAATATTTGTTTATTTTATATATATATATATATACACAAGCATATAAGTGTTTGAAAAACAAGACTAAGAGTCATTTGTATAGAGGCAGATGGTGGAAGGCTTCATGAAAGATGTCCTACCACAGGAAACAGTTTGCTGTGAAGTGCTAAGTGGTGAAAAATGTGACCACACTTTTTCTTTACTGCTTTAAATGTTCCTTCCCACACATACATTCTCGGCTCCTCAAAATCCTTCTAACAACAGTTTTTGAGATCCCTTTCATCATTAAATTCCTACTGAAAAATTGTTTGTAGGTGAACACTTGCTTTATTTACATAACTAAAGATGAACTAACTCATATGTAAAAAAGGGCTTTATCATATTTGATACATATACCAGCTAGAATACAGCTAGTGATTCCTCTGCTTCTGAATGAGAAATTATTGTTCTGGGAATTTGCAATAGTGTTTGCTAACCACCACATGGCTTAGGCATTCTTTACAAGGTGTAGCAGGCTTGTGATGCCCTTGAAGAGAATTAGCAACAAGGGGGTTACCTTTAACTCCTTACGTGCTTTAACTCCTTACATGTACATCTTACTGGGAGCAGATCTTTCAGCTCTTAACCCACGTGCAAAGCACACACTCTGGCTTTTTTTTTTTTTTTTTTTTTAATTCACACCAACTTCTGTTAACACAAAATTTGGTACTTAGCTCTTTTGTCTTCATCCATGTAAAGCAGCTGATCCAAAACCCTGGGCAGCCTGCCTTCCCCATTCACAAGTGCTGAGAGAAGCAGTACTTGAGGGAGCCTGAAGGCTTGGTTCTTGAGCAATGATTTATGGCTTTTGACTGAGGTCATCGCTTGGCACATAGTGATGACCAGTTTGATGGATTAAGAACTCAAGCAACTCAAGGGCCCTTAACATTTGTAACCAATCATAATCTGGCTGGTAATGATCACAACAAAAAAAACACACCACGTATTCTTGTTTGGATCTATTTTAAACTTGTTTGGCTTTGTTTTCTTCTTGGAGACCTACTGCTGCCATTAGATACTCTTTCATTTGGTTCCAAGGATAGGTCAGAGTCACGTTTTTCTTTGATAAACCTAATTTGGTTCCCTCATTGATGTACACTGCTGAAAGCTGCACATTTCTTTTTGGTCTTCTATTACATTACCACATCAAGGAGAGCTCGAGGGGCCAGTTCTGCAGAGCAGGAAACAAGGGATTTCACAGTGTCAGTGAGAGCACATGCGCTGCTTTTCTTTCTTGTCCACTGAAGCAGCAGGTCCCGATTAACAGCACCTTAGAGATCACCAGTTCATCTACACCTGTGCAGTGTGTGTAAAGCAGAGTGCTTCAGAATGGGCGTTAATAAGACTTTCTCCACTGCAGAAGCTGCAAGGAGGAGCGGCAAGCTTTAGAGAAAATATTTTTTCCTAAATGGACCTGCAGCTGTGAGAGGTACGTTGTCACCCCCGTGACTGAGCAGCTGGTAGCTCAGGTTTGTAAAATGTGGAACTTTCCTCCCTCTGGACAATCTGTGCAGACAGCTCCTCCCAGCTTCTGTAAACACTCCTTTGTGAGAGCCGTGCTCTGTTTTGGCCACTGGTATCTCTTGGAGATGCCATGAATCTCTACTCAATAATGTGTCTTTATTTTGTCTCATTATTTTATTTGGATTATACAATATCTCGTAATACTTGTATTATTGCATACTGCAGTGTGAACTGCAGAACATCCCCCCAGGCAGTGGAGGGAGAGAAGCTCCAAATATGGGAAACTCCATCAATGTATATTATTCACATATTTTAAAAGTGAGCATACTTCAGGAATAAAATAGTCTTATCAACTGCAATGCTCTGCAAGGCTGATACTGATGTCAGTGACAGTGTAATGCTATGCAACGTTGGCATTGAACCTCTTCCTGTATAGCTGTGCTTTGAAAGCTGCCTCTTCTATGTCAAAAGTATCTTGCTGTACAGCATGGCTGAGGAGGAGATATTTCTCTGATGTGTAGTGTAGGTAGCTCAGTCAACAGCAGTAAGAATTAATACTAATCAATTCTTACAGAGTACTTTTCACCCACTGTAGTGAAATTGTGTCTCTTGCACAATGGAAAGTCCCATTTTATTCAGGCAGCCTTGTCCTGAAGGTGGTGGTGGGGTTTTTTTCTGTGGTGTTTCACAATACCAGGAATTTATTTAGATAAACCGGTACATCTTGTGGGTCTTACTTTTCTCTGTTGCACTTTAAGTGACTAAGATATAGGTTGAAAATTAATTCCCTGAGAATTATTATTTCTGTTAGTTTTATTCTGTGGCAGTGCATTGGAGCCACGCTGCTCCCCAGTGATAGGGACTGTATAAATGTAGAAAAGGTGAACTGTTCTTCAAAGAGAGAGAAGATACTCCTGTGGTGTGCAAAGGAAAATAAATGACAGGAAGGCTGTGCTTTTGCTCAGTGTATCTTCTTCAGAGTGACTTGCATGATGAACATGTTCTGTCCTGAGAGGGTCCCTAGTTCTGGATTGCATATGCCATGCTCCTGAGCTAAAATCCTTGCTGGGAACATCAGCACATGCCTTAAGCACTTTTGATCTCAAAGAGGTCTGTTTCATACAACTAAGAATTCTCTCAAACTGTCCCAGACCTTGATGTTCACCTTAAGAAGTGCACCTCCTTTTTACAGATGAAGGTAGGAACCAAGCTCTGTTTGGCTATTGTCGTGCAATATGTCACTGAAAGAGCTCGGCTAAGACCTACTGCCTTGTAACCTTGTCACCTCTGCCTTATTCACAAAAGGGTGGGGACAAAATGAGCTTTCTTCAGATCGCCAAAAATGTCAGCAGACTCCAGTGATCTCCAAACCTAAACTGTCTCCAGCGCCTTCTCATGAGTCCAGGGCCTCACCTCTTCCCCTCTGTGCAGCTGCCAAAACCTCTAGCTTCCTTTCACTGACAGCTTCACCAGTGCAGCTGTGTATTTTCAATGAGTAGCACTAGGAAAATTTGGGGGTGGAATATAATTAAATTTTTAAAACCCACAGGGAAGTTTCTGATTTGAGCATATTAGTCACTCAACTTCAATCAAAGCCTAATTTCTAAAGTTACCTGATGCTACTTGGATGATCCAGAGAGCTGCAAGATGATCTGTGCTGTTCCGTACACTTGTCCCAGTGGTGTCATTCACATCCTAATTTGAATCAGTAGGAAAACCAAGGTACTGAAGGCCAGTGACAGACTCATGGAAGGATTTGTGTCAGAATCAGGTTAGGTCTCAGAACCTCTGGTTGCAGTTGCTGTGCAGAGAGCTGTGGCAGCGTTCCTTTTGTGAAGCACAGCAAAAATCAGCCTCTGTCATCTGCTGAAGAGAAGGTAAACATTAAATGCACCTCATTTCTGAACAATTCTGAGTTATGATTCATGCAGGCCTTGTTCAGCAAAAATAAGGTAACGTTTCAAATGCATGTGCACTGACCTTATAATCCCCCTTTTTCCTTTTATGCAGCCCTAGGTGCTGTTGAATAGAGTTATGTCTGCTGCTGAAGCACACGCCTGTGTAATACTCCTTGCTTTCTAAGCAAGGGATTCATTAGTTTATATGGGACATTCTTGTAGCTGGCATCTCTTCCTGGACCTGTTTTGAAAGTATGGGAAGCCAGTGGTGCAGTATACGAGACACTGGTACACAAGACACTGATACGCTCCGAATTTATTTGCTGGCTGTGGAGCTGCTTAGCCCCGTCAGAGTCCTTGCCTGGACAGTAGAGAATCTAAGAACACAGATGCCATGTGAGTGGAGCCAACAGAAAATTATTTGGGCTTTCTTGTGCATGCAGCTCTCACAGGTACAAGTTAGAGCTCTGTGAAAGGCTCTATTCAGATGAAAGGGCAGTGATGGGAAAGAATTACATTCAGCTTTGACTATCAGAATAACAGCTGTGGATTCTCTGGTGTGCAAGCTCATTCCTCACCGTCATGTCCACCTTAATTTTTTTTTTTTTTTTTTCTTTACACAACCCATTAGGTGACACCTAGAGAACAGAGAAGGGGCATGTCTGGCATACCCTGGACAGGAGATGATGGCAAGAGTTTGAGTGCAGCCATCTCCCACAGCCATCCTTAACTTCCTCCCAAAACATATTTGCCTCTCTCCACACTCCTGAAACACCTCTGCTGTCTCTGCTTTTCTTTCTATTTAGAAAGAGTTAGATTTCTGCACTTAAATAAAATTGGAACCAGAAGAGGCTTTCCAAGAGTGTACCACTCCCTTAGGGATGTTTTTGTTAGAAATAACAACTGGAGTGACAGCTACTGCTCTGATGGACACTGGAACTCACTCCTTTGGTGGTAATTCCACTTCTGCCCTTGTCAAGGCCCCTGTTAATGGCTGGCTCTTTGTCCTTCCTAGAGCAAAACTGAAGCTGATTGCAGACATCGCTGTATGCTTAATGACGTTCAGGAATGGAGAGTGCCATAACAATGGAGCTGGTGTCGCAGGCCTTGTTACATGGGAAAAACTGAAAATGGAGAATGAGAAGACTGAAATTTTTCTTGTCAGAATATGTATTCTAGAGTGACCTGGGCACTTTTATATCATGTAGTCAGTTTCTGACAGAGTGAAGAATTGATATATAGCTCACAAATACATGTGTCTGGAGTGGGTTTTGTCAGCTGGGCTTTCTTTTTTTTTTTTTTTTTTTTTTTTTTTCCTGGCTTCCTTTTGTGTATGTTACGGGACAACTTTTTATGGGGTCCTTTATAGGAACTGAAAGAGAATCGGTTTACATCCTGCTTAGAAAAAATGGCATCAAACAAACTCTTCAAAGTTCAGCACATTTCCCTAAGCACAAGTAAAGGCCTAAGTGGTTAAATCAGTCCCAACTAATTCAACATTTATTAAACTCTGTCCTTACTCACACATTCTACTATTCCCAAGTCAAGTAAAAGGTTAGTTTATAGGGGACAATGATGCAGATGAAAAGAAGCAGAAAATAACCCCCTTTGGAAGGACACAAGTTCTTCTCTGGAGTATTTAAAGCAACCTGATGGTTTTTCCTCCTCTAGATCAATGTCGTTATGCATCTTTTTCTTTCCACATCAATGTAAATGTTCAGTACAACTTGCTGAGGATAGGTCAAATCTTTTCCCTGCACAAGACTCTGTGGTTGGAAGCAGTATCTGAAATGCCAGCAAATAAAAGTTTTGAAAGCCCACTATCAACTGAGCTGTGCAATCAACTCCTTTTACTAGTTTCTTGGCTGCACTGAAGAACTGAGAAGCAAGTTGTTCCATGACAGTGGAACTAATGAACCCTGGCTGCCTGGATTTGAATCCTTGCCTCAGAGCTCTTTGCCCACCCTTCAGCCCCTTCTCCTTACATGTCCCCTGTGATTCCCTTCCCTCCCACTACCTTCACTTCCCTTACTTCTCCCCAGATAACATCTGGGCAATGGTAGCACATATTATAGTTAGTACTGATGAGTAACTAGCCAGGAGGGAGCCAAACCGTGCAAATAACTGCTGAGCTCACACAGCAGTGCTGCTTTAGTGGGGGCACTAGTTTAGGTCCTTTTGTTTCTATTGAGCTGCCAATTTCTTGAAGTTTGTGCACACTTAGCATTGCTGGGAATGTCATGTCTCTACAGAGTTTGACGGCAACAGGTCTGAGGTTGAGAAACAGATGGACCAACAGTGCAATCACATAAGCCTTGTTTCCTAAGGGAACCTGCCTGCAAATGCTTTGCTTGAACCAAGATAAAATGTTTTTGCTTTGTTTTCCAAGACTTGTTAACTGCTTGGATTAAACTAAATATGCATGTGAAATGATACTTTAAGCATGTTAGTACTTTTCTGTCCATTTATGCTTCTTCTGGTTTTGTTTTGTTTTGTTTTCTTTAAATAGCAGTGGTTTTATTTCTTTACTAGCATGGCACAGCTAGTCCTGCCTAGTTTATGTCAGCTTCACTGAATTTTTCTTATCATGATGCTATTCCTTTGATATCCCTCTTCTTTCCTTCTGTGTTTGATGCATCACGCAAATGTTGCTGTCTTCTTGGGAGAAATACACAGTATCTTTGAGACTTTGCTAACTTCTTACAAGGTTATGATATTAAAACAAAAGTGGTTTTCTTCTCATCTTAGCATGGTTTCAGGTGTTCAGGTGTTGGGTAGCTTAATACAGAATACCAAAAATGATAAAGAAACAGCTAAGTAAAACTGAAGTATTAATAAATTATAGCCTTTTGAAATGACACGTCCTAGTCTGCCATTTCCTTGAACAGACATCATGTCTCTACGTGGTCTTTTTTCTTGGCAGATAGAAATGAACACCAGTATGAAGTCTTCTGGCGTGTATTGCCATGTCATATTTAATGATAGAGATATTTAGTTTTCCTCTGTGTGGATAGCAACCATCAACATTAACTTATTGTCCATCCTTGTGAAAAAAAGATGTGACTCTTAAATTTATAAATATCTCTTTCACCATATTCAGTTTCTCTCAAATTCATCCTTTTCCTAACTTATTCTACAATTATCACCAGCATTTTGTAATGTGCTGCAGGTCATTACGTGATCTTGGCATTTGCAGACACAGCATCATTAAGGTTTCTTTTCTAACCAAGGAGCTCATTACTATTGCTATACTGTCATATAGAAAGAAAAATAGTAATAAGATAAGTACAGGAGGCCAGCAACACCATCATCGTCTGTCCAGCTTTAGAATAAGAAGAGTTATACATGCTCTAAAACTGATGCAGCTGGCAAAAGCAATCAGTAACTCTGAGAAGAATTTTGTTGAAATCCAGGCTCTAGTTTCTTAATAACAGATGTTAAGCTAAGATATTGAGAATCGAGATTTTCTAATGTTCACTTTTCATCTGCTGCTATTCTTCATGTGTACTAGGAACCCTGATGGCAGACCAGTGCCATACTGTTCTAAGTGCTGCATAAACACAGAACAGAGGAAATTCCTGTATTTAAGGATTGTGAATTCTCATAAAAAGTAAATCAATGTTTTGAAGAGCATCACTAATGACATTATCAACTATTAATCTATTCAGTAAATTATATGTCTTATTTTCATGTCTTCATTTCCAGATCTCATTCAGAAACATTTTCCTCATGCATATACTTATTATTTCTGTCCTGTATTTCTTTTAATGCATTGTGTAAAGTGTACTAAGAGAAGCTGTACTTTCAGGGAACTGTGTGATCATTCCATGCTACAGGTGAACGTTAGTGCATTAGACTTTGCAAAGCGAGAGCAAAGAGATTATTATAAAATGTCTTGAAACGTGAGGGAGTGAGAAAGAGGTAGAATGGTAGGTTACAGTGTCTTTACTATTACTGTATTCAAACCCAGTCTTGATGATATTAAATGCACCACGACATTAAATGCATCATTGTCACACTGATGGCTGCTTGGTGTCGGGTAAAAGGAGTTCACAGGATAATTCCTGTTCACAGGAACAGCCAAACATGATGCTCATTGCCAACTGTGTTGCCATGGTTATGCAGAGCAAATATCTCCCTAACCCTCTGGGCAGGAATCAGGCATAACACAAAGGTAGCTAATTTACTGCTCTGAATAGAAACAGGTTGAATAGCAGGCTTTCTCAGTAAGGATACTAATCCAGTTCCAGTCATTAAGCATCCTCGTGTAGAGAAGTGATGCTACAGCTTCCTAGCCGTTAAAGCAGATACAGTTTTGTTTGTACTTTTTCTATACAAATAGCAAGGTCATTTGAGCTTTCTGTTCTGAAATTTGGCAAAAGAGAGATAAGGTTGGTTGGCTGTGGCAAATGAGAGGCATCCATTGTCTGCCTTTGTTAATGTATAAAGGGTGTCTGTTTTGGGAAAATATTGCATTTTTATCCACTTCTTCAGCTTTACCAGTACTCCCAGTGGTGGTGAACTTCCATACTGAAAACATCAGAAAGAGCTTTAGTATGACATGGTCTAGCCCAGCTAAGAAATGGCTATACACTCGTGTCTGCTTGGTGCCACTGTGTTGCTAATAGCAAATGGAACTTGTGATGCAGATTTGATGGGCATGCCACAGACAAAGGAGAGATGGGCTGCTTCTTCTAAAGGAAGGAGAGTGAGAGGGAAAAGAAAGACCAAGGCACGCATGGAAAGCCAGAGCAACTGGGAAGGGGATGGTGAGCTAGGTGAAAGGGACAGAGGACCACTGTCGTTTAGGGAGGTTGTTGCCTTCTCCCAGCTATAGCTGCAGTCCCTACATCTCCATTTCTTCCACTGGCTGCAAGAGCAAGTCTGGTAGACACAAAGGAGATGGAAGGACTGTGGTCATTTTGATGTTTTGTATGGTCCACTTGCTTTGGCAACATCCTTTTTGGCCTGTGCCTAGAGAGAGTGCTGCACATAGCTGTTGATGCTCAATGCAATGAAACACGTACCAAAAAAGTTGTGTCCAGTTCACAAGTGCAAAATTGTGTCCATGAACTGGCAGCAGTGTATGTTCTGCCAGCAGACTACACAAAATTATATTCTTAACCAACTTCTTTGGTTATAAAGCCCATTTAAATGACATATGACTTTCAAAACAAGATATTCTGTGGGGTCCTTATTTCTCTCCCCACTCCGGTGTTTGCTTTTCCTGCTTTGGCTTCTGACATTAGTGTCTGTCATTGAACATCTCAACCTCTGTATCTTTCTCATGGGAGATACAGTTCAGAGTGTTTAAGCTTTGCAATATGACGTTGCTGGCCTTTTCTGTTCATCACAAACATTTCTGATGATGCTAATGACATTTAGCAAGTTTTGGAGGAAAAATCATTAAGAATAGAATAAAATTTTAAAAAACCCCACAAACAAACAACCCTGGTGATCTGAAGAATTCTCTGACTGAACTCTGGGAAGTTTAAGTTCAGACACAGCATCCAACCTTTCCATTTGTACTAGAAGTGTGCCTATTTGCAGTTATTGCTTGAGAGGAAAAATAAGTGTCAAAATTTCAGGCAAAAGTCTTTAGGCTTGTTCAAAGAAGGTATGACTACTGATCAAAAATACATTCTATGTGCTTCCAGTCTATTGAGGTAAACTCATTTCCAAGACCGAAACTGCTGTCTTTTTATTTTTACAGTCTTTGTTTGGACTGAGATCCACATTCATTGTTACTGAGCTTTAATAATCTAAGGGTCACTTGAAGGGCTTTTGTTTGAGAGACCTTTCAAACCAAGCCAAGGCAGCAGTTTAGAGAATGTTTCTTGTTTGTAGACAAAAATATATTAAAACAACCAAGGGAGCTATTAGTCTTCCACATAATTATTTTTAATGTCTCATTGGACATGTATGAAATGCCTTTCAGTTCCTGTGGGAGAATTGCTTTTTAGTTTTGTTTTTACATTTTGCAGTGTGCTTGTTGTTAAATTTCTATGTTGCTTTTCCATTGAGCAACATTCACCCCAAAAGACTTTATAAACATGAACAGTAACTCTAGGAATATGCTTCTAACAAAATCCACCTAAGTACTTAGAAATTTGTCAACAGTTATAGGGCCTGATACCTTGCATACCTCATGCCACCTATTTTTTCTGGCCATAATCAAGAAAGAACGTGACCTCAGTTCACAGTGGGAAAAGTCAGAAAACAGCCAAGAGTGCAGGACTGCATGAGGTGAAGCAGAGCAATGTCGGAGGCAGGGGAGATGGGAGGAGAGATGACTCCCTTCTACCCCTTTCCACCAGTGAATGCGTGCCAGGTAATCAGAACAACTTTGTGTCTTTGGCATTAAAACGATCTGTAAATGCTGTGTGTTGAGTAGCTCCTTTCAGGTACCCAAGAAAGACTGCAATGCAATGCAATGCATCCTTCTTTTTCATAACAAGAACAAATTCAGAGGGAGGGGAAAAAAAGCACAGAAATTGGAGGTAGTTGCAAAGAGTAACTTTATGGAAAGAAAAAAAACCCATCCTGTAGACTGTAGTTCTAGTACAAATATTTGGCTTGGCTTGGGACATGCACATTATGTGCTGCTTCTGCTCCATGGAGGTGCAAGCTTAGCAGGTAGATACAGGTGCTTCACTGAGATGTCTTCTTCCTATTGTGTGTTCATGATTCTTTAAATCTGCCAGTTGCCCTTTCCATTTTGAAAGATGTCCAGATGTTTCTTGCTCAGGCGTTCAGAGCTCCCACAGGTCACACACAGCTGTCTTAATTCTGTGGACATCACCCTTGTGTCTTAATTCATGTGGCCATCCCAGGCATGGTGAGTGTTTCAGTGATGCCAGATGGACTGTGCTGTTAGAGTGGTCCTAGCACACCCATTAGGCAAGAGCCCAGGAAGCATCAGGGCTCACTCTAAACCTGAAACCTTCCACGGATTAAAAAAGTTGTTGATCCTTATCTGTGTTGAACATGCTGCACTGCATGTCCCAGGACAAATACCTGTCTCTCATATGTTTCCTTGGGGCTCTGTGTGCTCTGAAGTTCCAGTGAAAGTACCCGTCTCTTCCGCTATCGAAGGAAAATCAGACTCTAAGTTCAGGGAGTGATAGTGTTGCTCTGTGTCAGTTCTGGCACCTTACATAAACGTACACCATTATCAATGTCTAGTCATAAGCTGACAAATTTTGGCAAAAATGGTTACCTGTATAACTATCTTTCCTAACTGGATATAAACCCAATTTCAAATATATAGTGCTTCCAGGTTTTGAAGAGTTCATGTTCACTATCTTCAGATGACTAACTTTGAAGTCTTTCAACCTGAGTTTATAAAATTGTAAGTTATGTAGATGAAGTATAAAATTTGTAATAGGCTCTGATTTGTGGAATGACCTTACCTTGTTTATGGGTAAGAACCACACATTTCTAGCAGTAAAAGGCTGTGGAAGCTGCCTCTTTGAAGCAGGATATGATGACAGAAGCAAGCTATTGTAACTGTAATGCAGTGGTGTTCTAATGTTTTAAGAACGAGTTGCTCTATGATGAGTGATTCAATTGGGTAAAAAGCTGTCTTTACATGAACTTTGGTATCTTGAAACAATAAGTAGTACCTCAGGAATATATTATAAGATTGTAAGGATAATATTCATTTACCAGTACCTTCCTAATGTTGCAGTGGCAGAATTCTTGTAAAATATTTGGTACATAAAAAAATCACTGCAAATTTATATTTAATGACACATTCCTTGAGAGAAGGACCATAATGCAGACCAGGGAATTTCTTGAAGATATCATTACTTGAGAGCTTCCTGAAAAGTTGATCTTAGAGTGTCATCCAAAGTTCCTTATCCTGATTTGACAATTTTTATGGCTTTGAACTCTCACTCAGTTGTTCGAGGTGATTTAGTCACTGCTTTGTGTGTCCTTACGTTTAGAGACTGCCAAATGTAATTGTTTGCAGAATATTTAGTTCATCTTGGAATGCTTCTATTCTGGAGAGATGCTGTTGGAGGGAGCTCAGAGGAGAACAGCAGGAAAAGGACTAAATATGTGCAACCTGAAGAATGGGTAAGAAAAGCTGGGATGAAAGGACATGACAGTCTATATGTAACTGAAACATGTAAGCATGGAGAGAGGGAGAAGAATTATGTCAAGTTTGGCAGGAGGATGTAATGAGTAATAGATAGAATGATGAAGGGTAAATAAAATTGGCTGGATGAAGAAAAGCTTCCTGACCGCGAGATCTTGTTTGATTACTGAAGTTTCCCAGGGGACTTCTGTGATTTGGGAAAAGTTGTACAAGACTGTTGAGAGCCTCACAGTGCTCCACAAAAGCATTGCTCTGTAGTCACCTAATAACTTGGCATCCAGAAGTGGATAGTACTTCCCATCTTTTAACTGTGCTTGA
This sequence comes from Ceryle rudis, assembly GCA_033439905.1. Taxonomy (NCBI): domain Eukaryota; kingdom Metazoa; phylum Chordata; class Aves; order Coraciiformes; family Cerylidae; genus Ceryle; species Ceryle rudis. The sequence continues at coordinate 43,242 of JAAGNO010026360.1, forward strand.
GGTTCTTTGGATTCCTTGCATTTGCTGGGCAGCCCAGAGCATCCCTTGTGTGCTGGCAAGTCTCTGGTTAGGTTATATCTCTTTTGGTTAGGATTACCAATATTACAGCTCTTGGAGAACACCTGCCTCCTCTGAGCTTGTTCGTACAAATGTGCTTACTGTGGTTATGGGTTGGATCTTGTTTCTTTTTTGCTGAGTGCAGGAGACCGCAAGATTGGATTCAGCTATCTAAAGAGACGTGATCTCTGAAGATGCATTAAGTGGCAATTGCGTATGCCTTTGTGTATATCCTCATAAATCTGTTCATCCATCCAGACCTTTACAATATCTGGATTGATATTATCAATAGGTGGTGTTGGAGTGGAGCATATTTCAGAATATTTCACACTTGCAATCCTTATTTGGCTGGGGGGGGGGATGCTTAAATAGAGATAAAGTAAATAAAAAAAAAAATTCAAGAATATAATCAACTTATTTGAGAACTTTCATTCCTTGGTATAGCATTTGTAACTACTACAAGGTGTTTGTGTTACCCATATTATTTTGTATTATTTCATTAATGTTTTCATTAATATAATTATTTCATTAATGATCCGGTGTATGGCTAAAGCTGACTCCAGTAGTTCCTCTGAGAGAAGTTTATCTGATGAAAAATTGTGGTTTTAGCTGATATTCAACCAATTCACTGAACTTATTTTGACTTCTGCCCGGAGGTTCTGAGAGTGAATTGATAACTGAGAATCCATTTAGATTTGAACAATTAGGAGCAAAACATGCAAAAACCCAGAAACCCAGAGGTAGTGAAGACCACCAGGCTTCTACAAATTAGGAAGCTCAGATCATGGAGTTAGGAAAATGGGCTGACAGACTGCTTTCCTGGTGGGTCTCTTCTGCTTGGCCTTTCAGTATATTCCTTGTTTTCTAGCAGCTGCTCAGAGCAGTAGAACCCATTTCCTCAAACACATGTAGAAATTGCAAAGGCTGCTGCTGCTCAGGGTGATGAGATTAATATTGCTAAGAACTCAGTTTTGAAACTGCACACAACCCAACATCTGCTTTGCTCCCAAGAGCTAACGGGTTGGAACTGTGGAGGCCTTGAAGTTTGAAATAAATCACACAAAAATTTATTTTTTTAATGTAAGTTAATCCACTAATAAATAATAATTTTTTAAAAAATCTTCTTATAAGGATACTCCTTCTTTGAATTATCTTCTTATTTGAATTTAGTATTTATTATCTCATGGGTGCATGGTTAACTCTGTATCAATAGGTACATAACTTGTACATTCTGAGATATATCTAATGTCTACCGAAGAAAAAGTATAAATCATTTAGATCTGGAACAGTGATCACAATGGAAGTTTCATGTGCAAAGGATTTATGGAGGCTTGAAGTCAGTATTATGTTTTGAATAAATGCACCATTGACCAGTATCAGATTTCCATAGGCTTTATCTTGTTTTTTCTAAGCAACTGCTCATAAACTTTTTTAGTATCTTGATTAGCACTATGGTGCTACTTGCAAATCTGTTTGTAGAGCTATTAATCTGTGGTAGCGCAATTTGGAGAAAGGAATCACACTTACTCTGTTGTTCCTTTCATTGTTTCATTAAAAAAAAAAAAAAAAAAAAAAAACATAAATAAAAACTTGACAGGAAATCTTTGTTTTTTTTTTTTTTCAATTAACATGTTAGATATTTT
>JAAGNO010026361.1:0-17541 GCA_033439905.1 Ceryle rudis
CGGGCGACGGCAGCTGTCAGCGGGCAAAAGGGGCGGGCAGCTGCCGCCTCTGCCGACGCAGAAACTCGCTCGCGCTGCCACAGCAGCTGCGAGGGAGCGAGGCGGGCCCCGCCCCCATCAGGCACGTCGGGCCGGTGGGGCTTTCCCAGCCGTTTTTCCCGCTCCCGGGCTGTGAGGGGCAGGAGCGGGGCTCGTCGAGCCGAGAGCCGCCCCAAGTACCGCTCGGCGTTCCTCTCTGCCAGAAAAAGGCTCGGGTCCAGTCTGGGGACAATTATGAAGAAGGCAGTTAATAAATAACTTGTCTCATTGATTTCGAACAGGCTCCCGTTATTTACTGGAAAGGGTATTAAAACCAGGTGCAGCCCTTGTTACAGTCTAGAAAAAATAAGAGTATTTCCTCCAAAATGAGGGAGCGTTTGTCTAGGCCCTTATTCATACAGATAATAACATTAACCCAGGGACTTCAGTCTCATAAAGCAGAGAAAATATTACCAATTGCACCTTTGCCAGAGAGCTCTCAACACCTCACACCCTCTGAGAAGTCCCAGTCCAATTAAAATTAGTGGAAAACATTGTTAACTTCAAGTAAAATAGCCCTTTCTTATGTAAACTTTCATTTTTATTCTGCTTTCTTGTGTTCACGACTTGATTGTGACTTCTTCTAATGCAATGCGTTTACCAGAGTCAAAGTCAGAAGCTGGGAGTCTTCTGTTCAGATGCTTTTTGGCTGTGAGATGGGGCATAAAGATTATGCCACAGTGTGGGGATAAAAATACTGAGGAGATGAACGTAGCATGCTATAGGTTTTGGTGTTCAGTACACTTGCTAGAGAAGTCTGCTTTGATGAAAAGATGGATCACAAAAATATTACTGTCAGAACAAGTTACCTTCTTTTGGCAGGGCTTATTCTTGGGGAAATGTGTGTCTCTGGAAACCAAATGTCAGGAGCTCACAGAGTATTAAAATTGCAGAATTCAAAGAGACTTGGTGCTTTAATACTCAAGAACAGTCTGTGACTGCTTTTTGAATAATATAATCGCTGCCAGAGTCACTCTGAAGTATAAATCTGAAAATTAATTAGTAAGATTTGGCACTCCTGCAAAAGGAATCCTGGCTTCAGTAACAGCCAGCGACTCTCACAGTAAGGGTGTTTTCTTCTCTTCCTATTCAGGCAGGCCCAGATGGCTGAGCTTTCTGCATCGCCTCCCTCTACAGTTCAGCGGTTTGCACAAGTTTAGCTAGATCATGGGCACACAACGGAAAGGCAACACAAGAGGAGACCACAAAGCAAACATTTAAACGTTTTGCTGAATAATCTCAAGCCATTACTTCATCCAGTGCTCTATGCCAGCCCTTGAAATGACAGGTTGGGAGTAATCATGAAATGTAGGTCTCCTATATGGCTGGCAAGGATGTAAATGTATCATTCCTGTTATGTCTGGTTCCAAATAGCTCCTGGCATATGTTCATTAGGTGATATATTTTTCACTTAGTACGTGAGATCTTTGTCATCAGTGAGGGCAGGTGCTGTATCCCAGCACTGAAGTGTTCAGTTCTTCTTCAAGTACTCCTTGTGCCCAGGCTTTGCTAAATGCTAACAAGTAAGGGCAGTTCAGCCTTTTTCAGCTACCTGTTAAACACAGAATTCCCAGTTAAACCTCAGCAGCAACAACTCCCATGAAAAAGTAAGCCATATAAACCAGAACAGCAACAGAAAAGGTGTAACATGCACTGACTTGTCATTCAGTGGGTGTGCAAAACCAAAGGAATATTCTAAAGACTGGGGAGCAGATGCGGAAAAGCAACAGAAGTAGAACATAAATCATAGAGATGTATTTATTTACCGTACACCCCTTCCATTCACACATGCCTTTCCATTCTGCAGTTCACACATTATCCATTTTTTCTATGCCGGTGACAAAACTTCAATATATCTTAATGCCCAAGCAGTAAAAGCTCAGAGTAACAGTGCTACCTGTTAATATTTAAGTTTTCTATCCAGCTATATCAACACTGAGTGTTGTTATTCTAGTGATGCAGGATTTGTCTATAAGATAGAAATCAACTGCTGATTATCCAAGTGCAGTGTTTGTCACTCACAGTATCACCTGGTAAATGTGGGTTTATATACCTTCTTACCTTCACCTTCAGTTCTATGACAACTTGGAGATTTTACATACTAAGAATAACTCAGAAAAAACTAAGAGTGGTTACAGGAGCTGAAGTGTCCAGGAATGAAAATATGAGACTAACGAGGAGAATGGAAAACTACAGAGAAGAATTTAAATTCTTCAAGAAACATAGTATTATGTGCACCTTTAAAAATACAATGAAGAATTTTATCCAGTTTCTTTTGAAGGAAAGTCTGTGTTACTTGAGCAAGTAATACAGGTTTTAACATTAATCAAAAGCTAAACATTAACTTACTGCAATCGTGCTGGACTTGTTTCTTACACAGTTATTTGAAGCAGCTGCAGCCACATACCGATTTAACTCAAGTGTTACTGTAAGAGACTCCATGGAAAATCCTCAGGGTTCACACACTCTCCCCACCATTTTACTATATGCAGGGAGCCTCTGCCTGACGTTAATAATCACAAGACTGCTCTTTCTCACAGCAGCTTTGCCAATTTCCAGTTTGCCTTGCATGGCTTCCTGGGTTAGTGCTCGTAATTCTTTGCCTAAGAAATACTCTACCATCCTGGGCAGTATGGCAGTTTAAGCAGTACAGCACCAGTAACCACTACAGAATGGAATGCCTTAGTATTTGCCAGTTGCCTTGGTTTGTAATTAGTTTTAATAAATGTATTTACACAATATACATGACAATGATGTAAAATAAAACCACCTGCATTCCCTAAAATGAAGTCTACAAAAATTTAGAGGTTCCTCTCTCTTCTTATTACCCAGCTGGCAAGGTGCTTGCTCAGAGATCAGTCTAGGAATCTGTTTTTATACAGACCATCATTCCTTAGGCCTGTCTTCCCTTGTGTTCCCTTCAGAATGAGATACTATTTCTTTCCCCTCCAGCAAATTTCTGTGAACACCGATTTAATCAGTGTGTTAACTTTCATTTTATTCTAATAGATTATTTAGAATCACATTCAAATTCTTATAAACGCTAATCCCTCTAGTGCATGAGTAGGTGGAGCCATCTCTTAGCCAGAAAGCAGAGAAAGCCTGTTAAAGATTCCCTTGTGGCTTAACTTGTTATAAACAAATCATTAATCTATTTGAGGAAACATACTCTCCCAGCCAGCAGGTTTCAATTCTAAGGCTGTATTTACATGGTCACTTTAATCTCTCATAAATCCACCCTGCTGCAGAAGCAGATGGTGTCACCTTCTTCTCTTGCTGTTGGTGCCTACCTTCTCCCTTGGGTTGGCACAACTATTTCTGTTGTTGTATAAAGAACTAGATCAATGATCTGAATGAAAATCTAATCTTAATTACTTTTTCCTCTGAGTTAGGTTTAGAGACAATCCACTTCCTTTCATCTGTGGCTTGGATTTACACCAGAGTAAAGTGGCTGTTTGTAACCACTGAAAGTTTTATCTTATTTAAACATCTCTGTATCAAAAATCAGGTTTTAATACAGTCATATAAATGACAAATGTATGTGGCTTGTTTGTAGCTCTCAGCTGAGATTATATCCAACTATTATTAAATATTCAGAGATGCTGATTTACTTGGGGTACAAGTAAATCAGCTTTGAGAGATGCAGTATCTTCCCTTTTTTTTCTGGTATATTGTTTAAAATTCAAAACAATATTAGAAAACATTACCATTAATAGGTCTTAATAACCTAGTATGTTTTGAGTAAACAGGTCTTCATAAATTCAGAATGGAAGGCTTTATATGGTACAGTCCTTTATACATTAGAGGGCTCAGGAAACTCCAAAAATACTTTTCTCAGAATGAAAGATTTGAAGATAGTCATTACCTCATTAATTGTCAATTACAAGCAAATGCTAAACAAGAATTCACATTTGTGTTCTCATTGTTTCAACGTCTACAAAGACAACACAGTTCAGACTCAATCAACCAATAAAATTGTTTCCTTTGTAAGTCTTTGTCCTTTCAAGTTTATTTCCTCTATTAATTGCTGAAGTTATGAGATTCAAGAATTTTACTCAAGATTAATTGAGGTTATATGTTAAAATGAATGGCCGGAGTACACTTGCTAGTATTACTGTATTTCTGGTTTGGAAATAATTTTACCATTTTCAGAGAACTTAATTTTGCCTATTGATTTTTAAAATGTTTTCAGCTTTCAACATAGTTATTTTGCTTAATTCTCCAGGCTGTTTCTGTCTGGGAATTAGTGGCAGAACAAAGTTATACTCTATGAACTTTTGTTCACGCTACTTGAAGTAAAATGCTTGTTTGTTCTGCTTATCTTACACTCATGGTAGTCATCTATTAAAACACTCAAACATTTTTATAATAGGAATGCTAGAGTCTTAATTCCTATTTATGGACTTTCCCATAAAGATAAGTAGTCTAGCTGGCATTTTTTTAATGCTCTACGGCCATTTCCCAAATTAGCACTACCACCTTCCTCCTTACTTTACAGGGTGCCTCAGAGAGCTAGGAAACATCCAAGTTTTAGCCCACGCTCTTTCAAAACTCCTACTTAGGTTCTAAATACTGGACTCCAGTACTGAAATAAGAGATACCGAAATAAGAAAGTCGATGATGAGAGGGAGATGTCAGCAGAATTCAGTTCAGAGAGAAGATGTTAATTTTTAACTCCTAGGGAAGTTTAGTATCGGAACAAATTACCTAGCAGTGTAGGACAGTTTTTGACATGTGGTGTACTTAATTAAGACCTGTGACTTAAGTGCAATGAGGAAAACAGCTGCAATGGTTTAATGCACGGCTACCCCCAGCTGTCCTGCCATCCCCTCTGCTGGGGGACATTTCTACAACAGAACTGTTTCAGTTCATAGTCTAGCGCAGTGGCTTTAACAGCCTGTGAAAGTTAGTCCACACTAAATGCTAGACTGTGAACTTCAGCTAGTGAGGTACAGATATGTCCTGTCTTCTGCCAGCTATGGCACAGAGGAGAAAAATGGGCTGAAGAGCAACTAGAGATAACAGAGCTGCTATGTGAAGTCCTTTCCTCTCTTGTCCTCTATTACTTACACCTACTCCCATGCTGTTCCCTCTTCTGCCATGCAGCTGTTGGTGTAGCTGAATGGTGAACTGTTTGCTGAAACCAAATTACAAATAAACTAGAAAAAAAGAAAAAAGACACCTCAGTTCCCCAGTTTGATGCCTACACAAGCTGGTGGCATTGCATTTTCTGCATGCAGAAAAGCAGGAATAGCTTGGCATTTGGAAGAAGTGGCAGAAACAGGAGCTGCTTAAAATGGAGTAAGAAGAAAAGCTTTTCAGATCTGCCCTAAAACTGTTGTCTCTTTAAAATACATATTTCAGGCCAGTGATTTTTTTGGGCAGAGTGAATGGATCACGTTGTGCAGGAATTCAAGCTGAACTAATCATTCCTTCAGGACTTAAATCATACATAAGAAAATCTGCTTCAGTTTGGAGACTTTAATGTAGCTGAGAATCTGTCCCTGTGTGCAAGAATTGAGTGTATTGTCATGCCATATTGAACAGTCTTTGTAATATTGGCAACAAATCACCCAAAGCAGAAAACTTTGTCTTACTTGTTTTGCTACATTCAAAGCCCCTGTTTGTGAAATGCAGAAATTTTATACTGAATTGTTAGCGGATTCCGACAACACCCTGGAAAAGCAGTGAGAATTAGCAGAAATCTGTAAGAAATAAATATTTCCCTTTAGGAAACATCTAATTGTAGGGATTATAAATTTGTTAGGTCGAAATAATTAACTTTTTTTTTGTAAGTTACTAATTCTGAGGTAATTAGGTAATACATGTACTTTCTTTAAAAGCTTATCTTATGAAGGATGCAGCAAATTCCAAGCTGGTAACTAACTATATGTACAGCTAGTCTACTGAAGTCTTAACCACTGTTTTTTTCCAGATAAAACTGGTTTCATTTCCCTTTAAATAAACAGCAAAACAAACATCCAGTCAGTCAAGTAGATTCCTGGCACAGAGCAGATGCCTTTTTCGATCCCTAGAGTAAGCAGTCTATTGATTGTATATTAATTAATTCCTGTAGCCTACTTTATAGAAAGTACTGTGGGATTGTTGATAGAAAATATCCCAGTAGGCATAAAGTATTAATTGAATTATTTTAAATAATTTGCCCTGGAACAGGCTGCCTGGGGAAGTGGTGGAGTCACCATCCCTGAAGGCGTTTAAAAGACACATAGATGTGGTGCTGAGGGACATGAGTTAGCGGTGATCTGGCAGTGCTGGGTTAGCAGTTGGACTTGATGATCTTGAGGGTCTCTTCCAACCAGAACAATTATGTGATTCTATGAATTTGTCAATAGCTAAATTTCTACAGTATGTAGCAGCAATTCACACTGTAAACATAATTACTAGCATAAAGTAATTTTATTTTATAGTCAGAATTATGTATTTTTAGAAGCAAAAATGCTCTTTTAGGCATACTGCATTCAAAGACAAATTTTCTGACACCATTAAAAATACCCATGCAGAATAAACTCAGTAGTCTAAAATATTTTTTTCTGACTTCCCTGTGCAACAGTCCACATTTCTGAACAACAGAAGTTTCTGATGGATATCTGTACAAAATAATAAATGAGTAACAAAACAACTACTAGGTTACAGCATTTCTAAAGTTGGTTTGTTTGTTTTTTTTTTTTCCTAATAGAATGAGAAAAGGCAATTTGGAAGAGTAACAGTTAAAACTCTTTAAGAAAACGATCATGCTTATGCTAATATATTATACAGTATCATATTTATCTATATGCTTCATTTAACTTGGGGGAGGTAAGTATCATTGCTGTCGCTGTCATAAATTGACTACCTCATACCAATCTACTGTAAAGGTATCTTGTCAAATTAGGCTTATGTCCAGTTCCTGCAAGGCTCTGAAAACCTGGCTCTGTGCACTGCTGCAGCTCTCACTGACCAGTTCTGCCACATGCTTTTTCAGCAACACTGAAGTTCACAACAGTAGTTCTATTTCCCCTGCTCCTTCCTAGTTCATTTTATCGATGTGTCGCAGTCGCCCTTGCTTTCCCACCCTGCCACCCCTGCAATCTGGATAGAACTGTTCTGATACAGTCTTAGTACCTAGACCATCAATATTATTCATTTGTTATTAATGAATGGTTGGTTTTAACCCGGTTTCTGTGATGCGGAAATTTGCAGCACAGATGAACAAAGATTTTGCCTGCACTAAGGGTGTGTGGAGAGCTCCTGAGAAGGAGGTTGTGGTGGGAACTTCTTAAAGCATCCCAGCTACTAAAGAAAATGCATCATGGAACTGAAACTAAAGTAATTTTGTTATTTAATGATATGGTATCTGTAAGAAAATAGGCCTTAAAGATCTGGTTTAAGATTATGCTGTATGAATGTACATCAGAAATCATTTAAAAGAAACCAGGGCTGCATTTAATATACAGTTAAGCCTATTAAAAATAGCTATAATTTGTCTAGACGTATAAAGAATAAACTATAGCCGTTAATTAAAGCATTTATTAGCTCAGAAGAAACACGCTGAAAAATATTTTTGTGAGAAACTGAATATATCCCGTGCAATAGCACTGGTGAACAGTGCAACTGCTGCACATGCCCTGAGTTCTCACCAAAGGTAGGCTCAGAGCCCTCTTTCCCAACAGAGCATTCAAATGGCAACACCATCACACCCCGACGGAAACTGTAGCAGATAAAGCATTTTGTTTTGACTGAAATGGCCATCAGACCCTTTCTAGATCTTTCATATTCCAAAGTAGCTGCACAGAAGGAGATTTAATCCACAACCCCACATTTCCAATCCACAAAACCAATGTGGCTTTGGGACTTTGGAGTACACCTGCAGAAAAAATGAGTTGTGGGTAAGGTAAACTGGGTAGCTTTTTGGAGAGTCTTTGTTAGACTTTTACACCTCTAGTAAGGGTTAACTGGTAGCTGGCCAATGCAGTCCTTGTATTTGACACAAGTATTTCAGGTGACTATAGATATTTATTTTCTCTTTTGTCTAGATATGCACTAAACTTGTTAGAGCTTAGGCTAACTTTGATGTGAGATCTGTAGAGTTTTCAGTCAACTTTGTGACTGCCTCTAGGTACAAACAGACTTACTGTGTGCTGACATGCAAGCTGACCTCCTTTTAGCTATGTTTTATCCCAGCTTCTTATTCATATCCTGAAACTGTCAACACGAAAACCCTTCTGCATAGTCTTGTTTGAACCTGGACTTATTTACACAAGTGAGGATATAGGTTTATGTCCAGTTTTACTTCAGGTCAAACTCTCACTGCGACTGTTGATCCCCATCAGAAACTGATGGTTACAATTTGTTTTAATTTAAAATCAGAACCAAGTGGAAACCACACTTTTCCATCTCTTCTTTTTTTCATCCCTCTTCCTAGCCATCATGTATTATTCAAATTGCATTCTAAACACAAGAAAATTGCCTATTCAACCAGTGATTATGTCACACTAAATCTGCTGTTCCTGATTAAAAACATTTTTTAAAAAGGACCTGGATTTACCAGTCTTGCAAGAATGGCCTTTTCACCACAGGCTATCCACTGGCAGTTAAATCACACCAGTAATCTGATACAGAATGATATCTTTACTAGTATGATAGCACTGTCACAAACATTTTACATCCTAGAACCTGCAGTAAATTAAAAAGTCCTTGGAGGCCATCACTACTTGACCTCTTGGTCTGCTTGAATTCCAGGCAGGGCAAAAGAAAATCAGCTCTACTTTTAGCAATCACCTGCATGCTAGCACAGTGTCTTGTTAGTGCTTGCCTGCATTTCCTCCTCTCCTTGGCAAGTACAGCTCTAGAATCAGTCCTTCCTGAGAAATTTGAGACAGTTGGTAGGGGTCCTGGGAAAGGCAAACTGACAACGCTATTGTAGTTTGAAGGAGAATTAAACTATAGCAAACTGATTTCTGAATTAAGTAATCTTCACACATACTTAGTACCCTTTCCCTTCTGTCTTCAAAGTTTATTTTGTTGCAGCTTTTTAAGGTGTCTTCACATAGGCAAGCCCTCTGAATGTGTTCTTTCTCATCCTGAAGTTGCCTTCACAGCTGCTTATGGCAGCTCTGGGTGTTCCCCTTTGCATTCTTCATGGGCAGGAGGATGGATTTTGATTTACTGTAATGGTGCAGAGCAGCACCACTGGGACCAGTGCTGGCCAGGTTAGGAAAGCATGTGGTCATCAATTCCAGTCAGGCTGAGGCCATCACATGATGCTTTTCAGTATCAGTGAATTCACAGGGCCAGCACATTTACTTGGAAGTCCTGCTTGGCAAACTTCTGCTTTCTTGACTCAAGAAGCAGCTCATTTGTTCCATGTTCAGAAATATTTCAGTTGAAACTTTATGAGCCCATGACCGTGGAAAATGCATTTGGCCATCTGAAAGGGACATGTCAGTCCATGGGGTCAAACTGTAGGTCAGCACTGTTGGCTTGCTGTAGATGTTTCACTGTATAACTCGAACAGAAGAAGAAATAATCCCTATTCTTTGTACTTCCATTTTCTAAAATGGTATCTTTATTGCCTCTTCTGCTACTTCGGTTCTGTATTCCCTCCTCAATGTATATATACATACTGCCATCTCCTAGACTCAGAAGTTACTGCAAGCTGATGTGGTTGAAAATGAACCCGTTTTTATACATACATATGTGTGTTGTATATACATATATATGTGTTAGTGGTTTTCAGATGGAGCAGTTCACTCACCTGCCCTATTTGCGTGGCTGCTGGCACAAGGGACGCCACGACAGCAGATGAGGTCAGCAGCCCCCTGAGCAGAATGGAGTGCAACCTTAGATGCCAGCAGCTGGACAAGCTTGGCTGGGTCAGTAAAACTGTACCCTCAGCTACAACTGCAGCAAAGAGCTGAACTTGCATCCCTCTCTGGGGCTCGCCTCCCTACCCCCTCCTTTGGTCCAGGCATCCCCTGCCTTGCTCAGGAGTAGGCTCAGGGGACTGAACGAGCATAAAATGATTTAGTAGTGTTGTGGGGTTAGTTTATGCTACTTCATGCTATGAAGCAGGTCACTGTACCATCAGAGGAGCACCCAAGTGGGTTCAAGGGGAGCACTGGCAGTGTGCTGGGAGGGAGGCAGCAGGACTGGCAGCCCTCCGCTGCTTTGCAAAATTCACACTTTCACTCAGCTGCAAAAGCTGGGGCAGGGGCCTGCTCAGCCAGCACTGTGCATGTGCCACGTCCCCAACACTTCTCCCAAACCCATCTTTAAGTTTAGCTATCTGGAAGCTACATCCATGCTAAGGCAACTTCAGATTGTATTACTTTAACTACACGCATCCAGTAGAAATATAGCTCTTTTGTGTCGGTAAGACCTTTCATTATTTTTCCTACTATTTTATTGATACATTATAAGAATTTCACTAGCTTACGTAGGCACAGTCTGGCTTGCAGTATGCTTTTGCAGCTTGAACATGTTGCAAGAGAATGTACTGTTGCTTTGGTTTGACATTCATATTTAACTAATGTTTTTAATTCATCACAAAAGCACATAGCATGGAAAAAAATAATAAAAAAACTATTGTCTGTCCTGGCAGCCCCGGATTTTAGGGATAGAGTCATGACTGTATAGATGGGGATGCAAGTGACGGTGTGAAGGATGTCAAAGTAGAAAATGACTGACCTCTGTAATAAGGATTGATTTTGATACTGTTTCTGTATATATATATATATATTTTAACTGAATGCAGATAAACAATGCTGTGCTAAAAGAGAATCTGGGCTTTCAGGCTGAGATAACATTGTATCAATGTAGAAAGATCAAAATATACGTCAGACAGTAGCTGTTACATTTGGATTAGCCAAAACAATACTTTCATTGCACTTTTACTTAAGCATATCAGTTAACAAATGTAACAGCATCACTATTTCATAAAGTAGGAGAAAAAAAAAAGTACTGAATTGATGACTTGGCCATTGTGTCAGCCTGGGACCACTTACGGTTGTTTCTGCACAGCCCTCTTGGACTGGCAGCAGCTACAGAAAGGGCCACTGCCTTATTTTCAACCCCTGCAGATGAATTTCCTGGTCTGCAAACAGCTGTGTCAGCAGGAGCCTGTCACGCTGCACTGTTCAAAAGTATTGTGTCTCCATCTTCATCAGAGAAGGAGATGCTACTAGGAAAAACAAACAAAAAAAATGAAAATAAGAGAAACGAGGGACTTTCCAATTGAGTGGGACTTGGCAGATTGGCTGAAAACTCGTGAGAAGGCCCATACTGCATTCCAGGTGGTGGGAGAGCAGAAGGAATGCTGTACTAATTCTCCCTCCGGCCAAACTGATGTCCAGAACAGATTTTTCACCACAGATGAAACGGCAATATTCTGCCATCTAACTGTGTCTTGAGGGGCTGTTAAACATTTTTTTACTTCATTTTAGAGTTAAGAGCTAAACCTGGTCTGTACCGATACAAAATTTAACCACACAAGAGCTGGAAATTCTGCACTAGCAGACATGTTTGCAGTCCACGAGGGAGCATAGATGCTGACAGACAAAACCTTGCCACAAAACTGTACGGTGCCACAGTCTTCAAGAAGTTATGATACAACCCATTATAATGTAAAATATTTGAGACTGCAATTAGTTTTGCAAATCCCCAGAACAGAGCTAAGGCGAATGTATAAAATGCTTGCTTAGGCTTTAATTCTGAAATGCTGACCATGCATTTTAACTTTAGTCACTAGAGCTTCAGTAACTGCTTTCAGATCTGTGCTTAGAGAGTAAGGGAAGGAATGCATCACACGGGTGCATGAACTGAATTCTCAGGGACTCTGGGAACCAGACTCTCTTTCTGAATCCAAGCAACCAAAATTTCAAGTCTTGGCAGCTATTTGTTTTCTGACAGAAGGTGATTATGTGACCAGTGTAGTAGAATGACAGTGCAGAGAGAAGAGTAAACCTCTCTTAAATTCCAACTATGAGTAATGAGCTCCTATTTTTATGCACTGGTCTCTCAAGAAAAAGACAAGAAGAAAGATTACTTAGTACTATGCTTGCACACCTTCACAAAATTCCCACTAGCTAGAATCGTAATAAGCTGCAGCTCTCTCACAGATATTTTCTGAGGCTAAAATAATGCTACATATACTCATAAGTCTTCAATACAGAAAAGACAGCATTACCAATAAGAACACAGTAACTCATACATAAGCACCCTCAGCAAGGCCAGACCAAGTACAGCACTTATTTTTTTCTCCTTTGGACCTCTTTCACTGTCTTTAGGTACAAAAAAAAAGCGTTAGTGTATCTAAGATAGATGCGAGATGCATAGTCTCTCACAATAAAAGCCTTTCCCTCTCTCTAGCCAGCATACTCAAAGACATTGCAAATACTGTAGAAACACTACGTCTCAAGATCTTACTATTTCAGTTTTTGAATATCTCAGTCTGTTACAAGTCTTATTTTTTCCATTGTTATACATATGTGAATGGAGGGCTTGCTTCTTGTTCAGCCACTTCCAGCAGAGATTTCAGCGCCGGTGAGGTATGAACTGCTAATTATGAATAACTAAAGTCTTATATTAAAATGATGTGAACATTTAAACAGCTTCTAAGTTTTTTGAATTGTCAACTATAGAAAACCTGAAGAACTATCTATCCCCCTAACAAAGACCCCTCAGTCATACAAAAACCTGACTTAACGGTTTACAGGTAATTTGAAGCATCTGAAGTGTCTGTTACTGGATGCGGAGCCAACAGCCATAGTTGCTTTATTTTTTGTCTTTGGTGTTTTGAGTAGTAGTGCCAGGGAAGGATTTAAAGAACAGTTACATTGCTGAATGTTATTTTCTAGAAGGTAAACAACCTTCTAATGGTTTTCAGGTTTAAATGTGGCTTAGTGCAAAGGCTAGTAAAGACTGTGATACAAACAGATCATATGCTAACCCACACAGGAATTGCTCTTCAGTGCACGTGTTACAGAAGCACTTCAGAGACTTATGGTCAAAACCAGGACTGCAATACTCTCATAATATTCTATCTTCAAAAGTTACAAGCAGTAGATTCTTAAATATTAAGGAGATAAGAATGAAGAAATAATTTCTTAGTATTAGTAGGGCAAGTGTTCTTTTTCTATACACTGAATTTAACAGAAAAATATAGTATTTGACTGGCTAAATTGGGTCAAAAATAACCACAATAGTGAACATATTTAAAAGCATATTTAAAGTTTTAGATTTATCAGGGAAGATCTTGACATGCAGAGAAAGGTGATGGGAGTACAGGATAGGGATTTTTTGGTATTTCCTGATTTCTGAGAAGATAAAAACAACGAGAATAGCAAAGAGCTTGTACTAGAAAAAGTGTTTCTGATTGAGGACCAATATCAAGGTTCCTTACACACAGTAATATTCATTTATTTTCCTCTGTATTGCTGCTGTATGAAGATGAAAAATTATTCATATTCTTGTCTATCTAGAAAAATATTTAAAGTTGTCTATTTCCAAATATTTTCAGTGCTATTTTTATATCTTTGGTATAAAGACAGAATAATTACTGTAATTCTGTGCTGTCTTATTTATAAGACAATACAAATTTTTTGTATAAGATCACTTGCCTATTTTTTAAATGTTGAAATTGAAGATTTTTTTCTGAGTTGAGCCATAATAAATGCAGCATATGTTCATTGCCTCATTAATTAGTATGTTTATGTAAAAGATAGATGTACTATATTTGTCTTAGTTTAAGATAGGAAGATCCCAGGTGAGCCTCCTCACACTTCCCATGCTTGAACAATGCAGAGAAAATGGCCTGGGATCTAATTTTCCCTCCTTACTGAATTGTGGTCATGACAACCATCTGTACAAGGATAAGCTTTACAGTATTGTCTTCTTCAAGGGTATAATTTTGAAGTTACGTCGTGTGATACAATAAGGTAATGGAAAATAATACCGTGCAGCGGTTGGTGCTCTCATCTACATATACCGCTTACTTACACTGGGGTCTTGTGTGGTTTGGTTTGCTTGTTTAATATTAAAGTAGCCATCGTGGCAAGGAAAATATATAAACATAACATCAGCCTTCGAAAATAAGTTACCATTTGAGGAAAGGGCCATTGGCTAAGGGAAATGCTACTCTTTTGGACTCTTCAAATGTATCCAGTCCTAGTGGGTATCAGGGAATTTACATTCTGAATATGAAATTTATTTTTTCTCTGCTGTGCCAGCAAGGCAAGATACAATTTTAAAAAGCCAGGACTTAGCTTTTGCATGTCTTTATGGCAAGAGCGTGCCTAACAGTATATAGACAGCTGTAGAGGTAAAGACAGTGTCAGATTGTTATTCTTTAGCTTCTTTCTGAAATACAGCTATTTACGAGATGACGTGGAATAAAGCTGAACGTATCTATTACTAAGCAGAATCTGACAGATTCTCAAAGACTACTTTTTCCTAAAACTTCTCCACAAGAAAGCCCTTACTGACATTGGAGGGAAAGTAATTTAATTTGGCTTTGGTTACTCTGTGCCTCAAAGTACATACATAATATGTCTGGAATTGAAAACACAGCAGGAAAGATTGTTTAAACTGTATGTTCAAATACTTTTGAGGTATTAGGGAAATACAAAAAACTAAGGCAGGAAAGTTCATTCTGAAGTCATGACATGCAGTCTTGCCATATGTTAACAAGCAGAAACGTGGTTGTTTTACTACTAGCACTGAATAGAAAGCAGACAAAGATTGTAGCTTGCTCCAAATCAGATTAATCACTTATGTCATATAGTAATGGGAGTTGAGGAAAGAGTATTAAAACTATTTTTTTTAGTCTTTACTGTTAATTTCTTTGTTCCACATATGCCAGTGATTAACAAGGATCCTCATTCTGCTGCAAATACAGGTTTGCTGATTTGAGCATTTTAACTTGAAAACCATTTGTAAAGGATCATTTGCACATTGCCAGTCGATCCCAAACTCTGTAATAATCTGGTCAAGCTGGGCAAAGGAACAATGGATGTGGCTCTTCCAGTGCAAATTTCTCCTCTTAGAGTGTAAGCTATCGAACCTCAGTTGCCTATGTATAGACCTCAGCCATTTGATTTACTTGGTCTAGCAGATGAATTGAATGGGTGGGAGTCACACGGTCACTGCTCTAGAAAGGGGCTTCCTGTCAGATGGAGATTCAGTGACCTGCTAAGCTGATTATAAAAGGACGTTATAGTATGAGTTACTAAATTAAGATGATGAGGAGCGAGGTGTGTATGTGGGAGGTATGCGGCTTGGAGTTTTTTCTAGCTATTGCTAAGAGCTGGCCTTAAAGGATACAGAGTTTAAATTGGGTTTCTATGGTGTTTGGCTATGAACGCGTATGCTATTTCTCAGATACTATGGGAGAAAGATACTATGCGGGAAGTAGGTTGCGGGAAAATACTGCTGCAGTCTGCTGTTTGTAGTAATAGAGACAATGGCCACAAGTTTTGGGAGGTACCTTCTGGCCTAACTAGTGCAATCCCTGTAACAGCAAACTAATGAGTTTATCCAAGCCTCATTATTCTTATATAATGTAAGGATTCCCCAGTTTCTTTCCGTGCTGGCCTCAGATAATGCTATTCCAGCAGCAGTTTCTAGCTTGGTGACAAGCGGTGCTTTATGGATAGGATGGGGCCATTCAGCGCTGCAGTTCTGTGCTGGGGTTATGCTTTTGGGAACAGTATTCTAAGGACAGATAATATTCTAAGCTAGCAGGTATCTTGCTGGTCAGGAGCTTTTGTGTTGCGTTTGTGGGACTTTTTGGTGCTGGTAGTGAAACAAACAATTTACATTATAGGGGAGTGATTCTACTTTGAAAAGTTTTGATTCATTTCAAAGATGGTACAAGACAAGGCTGGCAGGACTCTCCAAGTATGACACTAAGAAAATTGTGAGGGAGCCAGTTATTGCTGCTTAATCATCAATAATTATGGATTCTTAATCATGTTTATTCTGTTGCTGACTAGAAAGCTTGCTTTTTAACTTAACTACACTGGTTCTCACATCACTGTTGTGATTAAAAAGAAACCAAACTCATATGCAGGTGTATCTCTGAGTGCAATTTTTCTTCTCTCCTGCTGGTGACCCTTTGCCTTCAGCATGAGTGGTACCCGACCGCTGTTTGCAGTATGTGAAAGCAGCCAGGAGCATTTATGATGTGCAAGTCTGTTTTTAGAAGTAGACCATCACGATTACCAAACAGTGTCCAGACGGTGCATTCAGGGGAGAGCCATCCCCTAAAACTTGTATTTAAAAAAAACCTGAAAAAGAAATTTCCATAATAAAAATCGCTTTATTGTGATGTAACTAGGAGTTAGCCAGACTAAGCTGTACTCCAGTGCTCTTCCCAGGATTCCCTCCCTGTGCCCCTTGCTTGGACAGCAAACTGATCCACGTCTTATTTTCTTTTCAGTGACTTATCCTGGAAGGCAGCTTTGAGAACTTGGGCAGCATGAGCAGGACAGAGACAGGAATCACAAGTTCACTGTTCCCAAGGGTTCATTACACCAGCTGGTGAGATCTGATACAGTAATAATTTGCATTTCACTATTTTGTAGGAGCCTGAGCAGCACCAAGTAACTGCCTTTATGGGGGTAGGGCAAGCGTCCTAACGTACATCACCACTGTATTGGGAAAGGGCTGCATTTAGTCATGGAGATTATGGGAGACTGGCCCAATACTACAGACTTAAGAAACTATTCACAAACCCGAGCTGTTCTCGGGGAGGAAAAGTTAAAAACCTACTTCACTTAACTAATACAGCTACTGCTAAAACCAGAAACTAAGGTTTTGCTCATCTCCTACAACAGCAGTATCCCGATGACTGTCACCGCAGAAGAGCCCTCTGTTCAGCCCGCTACCCCGTGCCTTTGCTACCCACGAACTGCCCGCAGCAGCCTCCGCTACCCGAGCCAGGCACGGACCGAGCCAGGCCTCGCCTCGCCGGCCACGAGCATCCCCCTTCTGCCCTCGCTGGATCATTCTAGACGCCAGGGCCGACCCCCACCGCTGCGGCGAGCGGCGCCGCGGCCGGGCGGGGCACCCCCAGTGCCGGCGGGCGGTGGGCGGCGCTGCCCGGTGCGGGACCGCTCCCCGCAGGTGCGGCGGGGAACAATAGGCGGCGGCTGGCGGAGCGGCGCAGCGCGAACCCTTCGGCACTGCCGCAACGAGTCCCGGGCGGCGGGCAGGGATATCTCCTTCAGCAAGCACGCCTAAAGTAGTCCCTCTTTGTTCATCAGCGGCAAAGTTTCGGCTTCACCTGTGTCCTTCCGCCGTGGCGCTCTGCCTCCCCGCCCCCTGGCCCGGGAGCTGCCTGTCGGCGCAGGCGGGGCCCGCCGGGGCGGGGCCCCCATGGTCCGGCGGGCCCCCAGACCCGGGGCGTGAGTGAGGGGGGGCCCCAGACCCGGGGGGTGACCGAGGGGGGACCCCAGACCCCGGGGG
>JAAGNO010026367.1:0-17011 GCA_033439905.1 Ceryle rudis
CCTCACAACCCCTGGAAAAAACAGGGCTCTGCTCCTCACCACCTCCAGGCAGTCCACCTCCCACCCCAGAACCCCCTCCACAATCCCCCGGCCCCTACTCCCATCCCACCACCCCCTTATACCCCCGCGACCTCACAATCCCCCGCACACCTCCGGCCTCCTTCCTCCGCTGCAGCGCGGGCCCTGCCGCTCCGAACTTCCTCCGGCAGCGGCCGCCTCTGCCGGCCGCGTTCCGGGCGGAAAAACGCTGGGTTTGTTTAAAAGGCTTTACAGGGGTTTTGTGGCTTCTTCCCCCTGACAGCTCTGACGTAGCTCTGGCTGTTCTGGGCCGTGTTCAGCGTTCCCCTCTTTCGGTGCCGCGCTCGAAAGCCCAGCGACACTCAGCCGGTGAGGTTGGCACGTTGGGACTGGACGTAGCAAAAATTAAATAAGTAATAATAATAACTCTAAAAAACCCAGTCCGTTTAGCTTTCGCCGCGACTTTTGGCACAGAATTACATCATAGCTGGTCACCTTTTCTGAAGCTCCGGTGGCCGTGTGCCCGTTGGCCGCCCTCGCCCAGTGCCCGAGCTGCGGACCGAGCACGCTCTCCGTGCGGATGCGAGCGGCGGGACGGGGATGGAGCTCGGCACTGCGAGCAGCGCGTGTCACAGGGTGTAGGTTTTGCTCTGGAATGATTTTTATTCGGTCGTGGGTCTTAATCTCTTTCTCGTGCCTTAGGAAGGCCCTGGCGAGCAGAGCAGAGGGCTGGGTGCCGCTGCTCGGAGCCCTCGCGAGTTACTCGGTGGAGTCTTGTCAACTTTCATCCCAAACGGGCCCGGCGGCCTCAGAGCTCGTTCCCCGTCGCGCTGCTTAGATTCTGATCCTTCTGAGTTGTAATCAGATTTGAAAGGATTGATTTTAATTGGAGGTGGTAATTTATTTATTTCTTTATTTTCTCCTCCCCCTAAAAGCGCTCAGATGGAAAGGTGGACGCGTAGAGTGAGCTGCCGTTTTCAGCAGCTGCCTGCAGTTGTCTGAAGGAAGTTTAGCTCTGAAAGCTGTTGAGATGTGAGTCTTCATAGGAAGCCAGGGGTCCCACCGCCTCTCTGGACAGAGATTAGAAGTTAAGAAAAAAATAATTGAAAAAAACGCTTCCAAAGGCCGTAGGCCGTGCAGTGCTCTTGTGAGTAGGTGGGGCCTTGCGAGTGTTACTCCTTCTAATTAGCACTTGGGAGTAATTTGGACGAAAGAAAAGTGCTGATCCGGGGATCTTGAGATCCTTCTGTCCTGCAGGACAGAGCTGATTGGGACCCTGGCGAGAGAATTTATAGCTGTTAATCAGTTTTATTTTACCCAGGCAAAGAGTTTGTGCTTTTGTTGAGTTTCCGTAGCGCAGTTTTCTGTTCCGGGATTATCTGCTTCAGCGACAGATACGTTTATGGCAGAAAAGAATACATTAGCCAGGAAAACTTTGTGAGGAGATAGTCGAAGCAGGACACGTGGGTTTGTGAAACTTGGTTCAAACTTGGCACGCGTACTGTAACTTCTGAGGAGCCGTCACTGCACACCCCGTTCCTGGGTGAAGCGCTGCGAGGAATTCTGCTGCTGCTGCTGCTTCGGGTGCGCACCCGAGCGGTGGAGAGACCTGCCCGAAGAAACCTGGGTCCGGCTGGTGCTGGGGAGGGCCTGTCGCAGCCGCGAACGTGCCTCCTCTAAATACCACACCAGGCTTACAGGAGGCGGCCCGTGAGAGCTCGGGAAGGGGCCGAGCGCAGGGACGGGGCCACACTCGCCCGATCTCCTGCGGCCGCGCGTAGCGCTCTGCGGCCAGACTGCCCTGTGGGGCAGGGATGAGTTCACTCTGGCTCTTGCTCAACATGTTCAACCCTTTCGGGGAGTCAGAGCCAGGGGAGTCCTGCCTTTTGGCACCGCATAGCGGGCGGATAAACAGATGCCGTGTATTTACATACAGCAGCTGTAGTTCACCTCAGGCAACCCAGCTTTTTTTCTTTTTTTTTTTTCCCTGTTTAAACGTAGGTAGGGTGACTACAAATAATTCATAATGGAATTGGAAGGTTTCAGTGACCGTTAACTGCGAGGAGCCCTCCGTCCCTGCGGGCAGCGTGACGCTCTGTCAGAATGTAGCTGGTATTTTTAGGTTGATCTTGTATCAATGGATCTTTTATACCAAGCTATCAGATTTAGTTAAAACACAACAGAAAAAAACAAAACCCAAACCCCAAAATGTAGCTAACGCGGAGTCATGGGCTGCATCAGGACTTTAATCTGAGTACAGCATTAGATCTGTTAACTTTATTTCCCATCAGCAAAGGAAAAAATATATTTCCTTATAGAACTTCCCCTGAAAAGAACAGCACGAGAAGGAGCACAGAGATTAGTGCGGGCGTGTTGTGTGCGGAGGAGAAATGTTGTGAAGGGACAGCGGAAGCTGTGGGGACGTCTCTGTGGGGTGAGGTCTGGCTGTCACCAGATGACCTGTTGCTGAACACTGGCTCTTTGCAGCGATGTCACCAGCGAGCTCTGCGCCAGTGGAGGGCGGGAGGAGGGGGAGTTTTCCAGTCCCTGAGAAAAACTCCGTCATCCCGAGACGTGCCAGGAGACACCAACACCCGGCCGGCTCTGGGAAGGCAGCTGACGGGTAGAGTGTCCCGCTCCCGCTGTTTCCAGATGCGTTAGGGTAACCCAAGAGCAGAAGCGTCCCTGTGTCCCTCAGGACGGCGCTTTCTCCGCGGGTTAACTGTTTGGTGATTTTCTGGCCTGCGTAAGATGCTGCTTTGGTCTGTGCAACCAGCTGTTGCAGACCAACAGTTGGTCTTACTTTCCTTGAAAGACCAATCTTTAAGTCACTTCTCGACTGGTGACTTGGAAATAAAATTTGCCTGGATGGAACAAGACTCGTGGGCGCTGTGTGAGACGGAGTTTAGTCACCCCTCGTTTCCACGGGCAGGTAGTGCTGGTTAGTCCTGGTTGGCCGGTGCACAAGGGTCACAGGGAAGGGGATCCAAAAGCAGAGGCACTGCTGGTTTCTCCTGCAAGCTACCTGGCTGCACAGGGCCTTGTCACCGATGCTCCTCGTGCCCCAGCAGCTCTCTGAGCAGGGGTGGCCGAGGTCTTGCCGCAGTGAGCTGGAAGCTTAGGGGTTTTTGTTAGGAGAACCTCAACTTTCCCGGGTAAGTGAAGCGTGAATTCCCAGCCTCAGCTCAGCTGTGTGTATCTAGGGTGAGGAGGAGACAAAGCAGATGATGGTTCCTCTCTTGGAGGACTGATAAGAGAAGTAGAGGCAGCCTCTGAAGATAAACTTGTCTGTGCAGAACTGTGAGCAGAAGAGCTTTTGAGTCGGTGCATCTGACTGAAAAGAGCCAAATGTTGAGATGGCTTTGAAGTAATCTTTAATTACAGAGTAAATTACTTTGCATGGGAGTTTTGTCACGCCCTGAGGTCGATAACGAGTTGCAAAGCAGGCGGCCTGGCATCTCCTGGCTGCTCCTTCAGCGTGCTCCGACACGAAGTGGATGGGTTTGCACGCTCTTTGCAGAAGATGAGT
The DNA here is from genome assembly GCA_033439905.1 of Ceryle rudis. Taxonomy (NCBI): domain Eukaryota; kingdom Metazoa; phylum Chordata; class Aves; order Coraciiformes; family Cerylidae; genus Ceryle; species Ceryle rudis. Next base: position 3,548 of record JAAGNO010026367.1, read on the forward strand.
CGATTCAGATTCGTCTTCTTCGGTTTGGGGCGTGAAGCTCAGGTTGGGTTTTAGCCACGACCTTCTCATCTGTTTGGAGATCTCTCTAAAGGAGATTGTAAAATGGTTTCACGGCTAATTGCTGAATTAGTGCTGCTCTGTTGTTCAGGACTTGCCTTGCAGGTTTACCTTCTATCTTAGACCTGAGCTCGGTAGTTCTACTTTTGCTTTCATTTTACTAGAAGATGAGAGTAAACAAAAGCCATTCTGACTGGTCTTTCCAGGTGAGTGAGGGAGTAGCACATAAAAGGGGTGGATAAAGAGGTTTTTTGATTCTTTTAATCATCAGTTTAAGGACTTTTCTTTACCAGGACAGCACTTTGAGAACAGAGGGACAAGGAAGCCTGAGGGCTGCCTTAAGCTTTGTTGATAAACTTCACACGCTTCCTGTTTCACCCAGTTAAGCAGCTAGAGAATGAGTATGGGGGCTTCAGGTGATGCCCACACCCAACCATTGCATCTAGTTCAGCAGCGTGGTCCTTCCCACAGCGTCTTGTTTCTTTTAGCTGTGATTCCTCTTGGGCTTTGACCCTCTGGCATGTGGAAGCTGACCATGTTCTGCCAGTGAGGTAGAATGACTTCATAACTGTGTTCTTGGGTCACTTTTCACATTTCAGTGATGCATTATACGTATTTTTTTGAAGTGTTCCATGCTGGAACTCCTCTCTGTCCCTCAAGAGCAGGTAAGTACACTTGGTGGGATGTTCTAGGTGGTTCTTTTTCCTTCAGGCCATTGCAGCGGTTTCTCAGGGCAGCGCCGCCTCCTCAGATACCTGGAAACACAGACTTTGGAGGAACTTCTGACTTATTTTTTTGAGTTTTCTGATATTTTTGTGTTCTCTTTGCATAAAAGAACAAAATGTATTCCAGTGTAAGCTTACAATCCATCTTCATGCTCGTGGCACGTGAAACGGATGCCTCAGTTTTATGTGAATCCTATCACAAAGAACAGTGGGTTCTAGCGAGGAACGGGCTTTCCAGCGTGTTTTGGAGGCCTCGCTACCCCCAGACCTCTTCCGAGTAGCTGCTTTCCGGTGAAGTATCTGCTGCCTAGTGCCCTAAAACTGCTGTGTGCTTCATTTGCAGAAAACTCTTTGTGGGTGGCTTGGACTGGAGCACGACGCAAGGTAAGCTCTGCCTTCTACAGCCGTCGGGCCAGGCCTTGGGGAGCTGCAGAACGGTGCAGAGAGGTGGATTTTAGCAGAAGCACTGGGTGCTGTTTCCCTGCTCTCTTCTGTTAATGAATAACATTTTCTGTAGAGAGAGTTCAGATCTATGTTAATCACTTCGGGGTTTATCTTTTGTTGTTTTTTTACCAGTGCTTGGTAAAGTTTTTGTCTACTCAAGATGTTTTTTACCACCGCTTTACTACAACGCTACTTTCTCTTTGTACGAGTGGCAATAAACCATTGTATAGCACTTGTGGAGAGGATGTAAAATTTAATCCTTTTCGGGAGAGGAGTTTGAACTTGGTTAGCCCTTTGCTTCCCCTTTGTGTCTCATTTGTGAACACGGCCTGGTGAAGCCAGTAGCTGGTTCTGGTTAATATCTGCTTGTTTTTTTGTTGTGTTGTGTTTTTGTGTTTGTTTTTTTTAACAGAAACTCTTCGTAGCTACTTCTCCCAGTATGGAGAAGTTGTAGACTGTGTAATCATGAAAGACAAAACCACAAACCAGTCTCGAGGATTTGGATTTGTCAAATTTAAAGATCCCAACTGTGTGGGAACAGTACTGGCCAGTAGACCTCATACGTTAGATGGCCGAAATGTAAGTTGCTTTTGTGGGTTTGCTTTGGTTTTTTGTTTGTTTGTTTCTTTCTTTTTTTTTTTTCCCCTTCAGAACTTTCTGCTCCAGACTGCCTCAAAGGTCTGTTGGGAGCTCTGCCGCCTTGTTTGCAGACCGGATGGTGCAAAAGTGACCCGGTTGCTGTTGGTTTTAATTATTTACTGTAAGACAACTTTAACTCGGTGGTTTGTGTCACGTTGTAGAAGCGATGTGTTGACGATAGCTTTGATCTGAGGAGCTGGATCTCAGCACTGCTGTGTTCAGCTGCCGCAAACGTAACGTTTAGAACAGTGTTCTACCCGCTGAGATCTGACCAAACTGGAACTTCTTCCAGATTGACCCAAAGCCATGTACACCTAGGGGGATGCAGCCAGAGAGGACACGACCGAAGGAAGGATGGGTAAGGAAAGATACTTGGTGTATCCCGCCTCTTTCCCAAATTTTGGCTTGCCTTCCAGCAGTCGAATCGAATTCATTTGGATTCTACCCGCGTGTTGCAATCAGGAGTCAGTATGGAGGCCTCGAGTGTCCATTTTATTTCTGAAAAATACCTTCTGCCGAGGCTTCCGTGGCGCGGCTCCACGTGCAGTAGCCGTTAACGAACACCTTGTGTGGTGTTTTCCTAAGCAATTAGCAGTGCTTCTAGCTGAGGTCTGCAAGCCCTGAACCCGGGGTCTGGAAGCGCACTGGCGGGACTGCTGCTCTTCTCCAGCCTGCAGCTTCGTAGCATTCCCTTATCAAGCGAGTAAACGGCCTCAGAGCAAAGTCCCTGCTTTTCTGATCTCCCGAAGAGCAGAGGCTGGGTTACAACTGCGAGCACTAAACTTCGGAGCTCTGGAGGTGCAGTTGTGTCACTTTAATGACCAGGAGACTTCAAGCCTGGAGGTGGCTCCCCCTCAGCCTGCAGGAGACCATTGTTCATGCTGAACTGTAAAATGATAGAAGTAGCCAACTCCTTGTCCTGACTGATTATTTTTTCTTTTCTCCTTGATTTAGCAGAAAGGATCCAGGAGCGATAACAATAAATCAAATAAAATATTTGTTGGTGGGATTCCTCATAACTGTGGCGAGACAGAGCTCAGGGAATACTTCAAGAAATTCGGAGTGGTGAGTCATCCAGCACGATGGCAGCTATCAGTCGGTTGCAAGATGCTTTCCCTCCCCGCTGCCTTTTCTCAGACTTCATCAAGCTGTCAAATTTTAGTTAATTGAGACAAACTGCTGCAGGGACAGATCGAAGCATTTTGTGATACGCAGTAGCAAGCGTTCATCATCCTGAAATGTATCTTGTTGTTTGTCAGAATCGATTGCTACGATCTGTAACTTTGCAGCCCTAGTCTCCCCTTGTTTAAGTCTGTTCCCTACCTGCAAAACCTCCCGAGCTGAGCTAAGAATGATTTCCCTTTTCAGTTGATAACTTACAGCTCGGTGATTAGAACTTTGGTCTTGAATTTTTTCTTCCACAAGCTCATGGCTGAGGTTCTGCACAGAAAGGTTACGGTTTGCGGTCTCCTGCCAGTATTTTGGTAGCAGTAGTTGCTTTGAAATCTTCCTCTGGAGTCAGCTGAGTTCTGCTGTCCCGGGAGCTCCGTTCTGGAGACAAACTACTCCTCGTGTTATGCCCTCGGTGTTAGTTCAGTTTGTAACCTCGGGCTGAAGCGGCTTTCTTCCAACTCCTATTTTATTCTATTTTTTCCTATTTAGTTTTAATTCTTATATATCCCAACTGTTGTTGGTAAAATACTGAACTAAATTACCGAATCCAGCTGTGAATAAGTTTGAGAAACTTAAAGACTGCCTGAGGTAAATTCAGGACTGTGCCCGTGGGTGAGAACTTGCCACCTTTGAGTGGCGTTTAGTGCTATTTTAATACTTTTTTTTTTTAAATCACCTTTCTCAAAGATCTCTCAGTGGCAGCAAAGGATTTGTTGATTCATTCTCAAGTGCCTAAGTTTATCGACAGTACTGTACTTAAAGTCTCATCAAGATAATTACAAAAGAAATAATATAAAAGGCAGTGGCTAACAACTGTTTCTGGAGCTGGAGAGGCTGCAGCAGAGTTGTGAATAACAACGGGGGAGCGCCTTCCACATCTGTGGAGCTTAACTTCTAAAGGCTCTTCCTCACAGACTCTGGGCTTTCCCATTCTGACCTCTGGGAGATGCAGGGTGTTACGTTCCGTCGGGTAGAGCAGGCGACAGCCATTCAGCGCAAGCGCCTTCAGAAGTCAGCAGCAGAAGTAACGATAGCATAGAAATTGGGGAGCCCGTGTAGCCTTCTGAGCGAGGATGGTAGGGGCTCTTAGATGTGATTTGTGGCCACGGAGTGAGGAGACAAAAGCAGGCCCCGATCCTTGGACGTGGTAATTGCCTGGTAAGTGAGAGCAGTGGGAGGCAGGGGATCCAGAGGGAGCAGTGGGGAGAAGATGTGGCGCTGTCATGTGGTGTCATCCCCACAGCGGGGTAAATCCCAGCCGTAGGATGGTGTCATCACTTGGAGTATGATTTCTAGCTGTGATTAAAAGGTGAATTTGCGACAGATTTTAACCTGATGTAGAGGATTCTAGTAAAAAAAATATTCTGACCTTGAGTTGAAGGCGAAGATGCGGCTCCATCAGATCACACCCGTTTTGTGACTGGTTTTCTGCATCTGAGAAAGTTACGGGCAGTTCCCTTCGGCTGCTTTAGTCCTGCCTTTGACCTAAGCGTTACACCTCTGCTTCGGTTTAAACTGGAGCTCCCAATGGTGCTTACACCAACATAAATCTTGAAGGCCTCAAACAACTTGATTATTTTTTTTCTGGCATGTTTTTTAAGTTGAAGATCACACCGATACCGATCACCGATGACTTAGGGGAGTTGTAATGTCACTTAAAGCATCAGTTGGTGACTCTGTGCCACGCTGATGCACGAGTCGGTCAGAGAAGCCGTGCAAATTCTTAAACGTGTCTGCAATTTAAAGCTGCTTTTCACACTGAGAGTGGAAATGTTTAAAACCGGAGATCATCGTCTTTTAAGAAGCTACGCTGCCAAATAGGGAAACCAGAAACCTTTGGCCATTGTTTACAGGCTGCGGTGTGGCTACAAACAGCTCTGTGACCACGATGCTCGATTAAAACCTTACCCCTGGTGAGACCCTGAAAAGCCACCACGTAGCAGCTTTTCAAACAGATGAACTCGGGATTTTCTCACCCCCCTTAAAGAGCAGTATCCCCGCCGCGGCGCTGGGCCAGCGCGGTGTCGACCCCGCCGCGGCCGGCGCTTGGTGTGTCCCGGGTGTGGGAACCAGCCCGTAGCGACTGCTGGTACCGCTCCCCTGGTAGCACAGTGAGTAGAATTTCCCTTCTCTCTTCCAGGTCACTGAAGTTGTAATGATCTATGACGCAGAGAAACAGAGGCCCCGAGGTAAAGGCTGATCTAGTTTGTCCTTGAAATTTCTTCATCCTCTCCTATAGTCAGATGGCAAACTATTTCCCACCATCAGAAAAGGTAGACTGCTTTTCTTTTCCTATGTTGCCTCAGGAAACAGAATAATTCACTGGGCAAACACCACTTCAAGTCTAGACTCTTCATCTGCAGCTTTAGTTGGTATCTGTGCATTCACAGTCAGATGTTTCATCTTCATTTATGGGGTTTTTTTGCTAGCTTTTTTAGTTACTGAAATTCGATTCTTGAGCCGCTCCTGTGGCTTAAGGTGCTGTTGGGGGGGGGCAAGAAAAAAAAAGCACAGACTTTCCTCCTGTTGCACATGAAAGGTATGTTGATGTCTGTAACTGCATGGGGGGGGTACTCCAGTTCAGAGTGCTTCTGAACGTGAGATCAGAACAGAATCATCCATTCGATGCTTTTTGTTTTGGTTAAATGGCTTCACTTAGAAGACAAACACTTTTTGAGCTCCACAGAGTCATTCTGAAGCAGGGATGTTTTTGATTGGGATGTTTACTCCCTGTATGCCAGACTGCTTTCTGAAGCGGGGGGGGACACCAAATAAACTGGAAGTTTCAGTGGAGTATTTAATCAAGCTGGTAACCTTTGGTCAAAATACGAAGCAAGTCTCGTGTCATCCGCCTTCCATCACATCCACCATCCCTTTGACAATTAAGAGGCAATATTTTAAATCCCTGAAGCTCAGTTGCACTGACCACCTTGTAGCATGTTCTACATGCTAGAGAATAGTTTGCCATCTGAACTTTCATTTCTCTTTCTGACTCATTATTAAGAAATATATTCTTCACTTCATATTTATTAAGCTGTTAAGTCTTAGTTTTATTTTTAATTTAGACATACATCCTTAGTGACATATTTAAGTGTTTCATAGTAAAGTACGGTAACGTTAAGTAAGTTCTCTTTTCTTTCTTTTTTGTTTTTTATTTTCTTTTCTCTCTGTGAATTGTTTGACTGTGATTAACGATATCTCTTTAGATTTCTTCTCTCTAGGTGATAATTTATCACAGAGGTACAGGCCAGTTCCACAGTCAGAGGAGGGACGGGCTTTGTCTTTTATTGGAGTGTAAACGAAGTTTCAATATATTTGTTTTTTTTGTTTCTTCTGTTTTCTTGCTTTAGCTATCTCTCAACAGATACCTTTTATTTAAGCAGAATATAAATTCATCTATTTAAATGCTCTGGAGCATCTGATTTTAAATAGAGGAGGCAGTGCAGACAAAGATATGGGCATCTGAATATAATTTGTGGCTGAAGTTCTGAAATAGTTCAGTAATTTTCGTATCATCTTTGTAATATTTAATCCCAGCCTTGCAGCCTCTGAGCAAAAGGTACTAAAACATCATGCCTGGTCTGGATTAATCCTGATCTCAATTAATGGCTTCTCTGCTTAAAGCTATACTAAAAAAAAAAAGAAAAAAAATATTAAAAAAAAATACATAGGGGGGGTTGGGTCCTCTGGACAGGTGGCAGCTTAAAGCAGGAGCGAGAGACGCGCGCAGGGCCGAGACCCATCCCGGCTGCCGAGGTACCGTAGGGTCCTTTCTCCCTTAATTCATCTGACTTCCGAAGCAGAGTTCTTGGCTCCTCTTGCTCTGGCTTTCGCTTTTGTTCCGTTACGCTCTGGCTAGTGCAGTAACTGTCCTCTCCAGACACGGCCTCGCTGCTCCCTGGGGCTGCGCCGGGGAACCTTCCTCACGGTTTGTGTTCGGGGCTCCCGGTCTTGCAGCCCAGACCCATTTTCTCTCGCCTCCTCTGGCTGCGCTCTGCAGAGCGCTGGTGCCTCGGGGGCTGGAGAGCTAGGAATTGAAACGGCCAATTCACTGCTGTCTTCTGCTTGTACCTTCTCACAGGAACCTTTTCCTCCCCGCCTTCCGAGCGGATCCCTCCCCGCATGTCACTTTACTGGCTGCTGGTAGGAGGAGAGGAAGAGTGATCTCCGTTACTAATCCCAGTAGCACTCGTTTCCCTCCAGCTTCTCACAAAAGCCACTGGGAACCAGATTCCTGATTAGTGTCAGAGCTACAGGGATGCCCTTGAGGGGCTCACTGGGCGTCTCCCAGTATCCACGTCCTCTTTGCTTACTCACCGTCCCTGCCCACGCCTCCTCGCTCTCCTGCAAGCAGTGTTTCCATCAGAACCCTTCCAGTGTCCCCAGTATCAGCGCAACCAGCCCCATCGAGTCCTAGGAGAAACAGTGGCTTTGTTGCAATCTCTGCTTCTCGTGCTTTCTATTCTTGGCTCAACCAACAACTGTGAAGCAATTTACAGGTTCTTGCTGCGTTTGTTCTCCTCTTCCCCTTGGCCGCCAACCAGCGTCACCGCTCTGTTCCGTAGCCCACTTGGATTCCTGCTCAATGCAAATTAGCTTCTCTCGGCCTCAGTGACGGCCTGTCTACTGGGTGATGGATTTCATCACTCTTACTGTACGGAGAATTTCCTGCTGTTGGAATTTTGCTGTGTATTACGCCCATTTCTCCCCCACCCCCAGCTTGTAGTGTTTGACCCTTTCAAATCCTTTTTTTTTTTTTTAAATCATTCTTTATTGGCTTCCTCAGTGACCTCTTACTCCCCCTCCTCCTCCCCCTCCAACCCCATCCCACAGTCTCTTCCCTTCCTTTGGTCTCTCTGAAGCCAGTTAAACAAGCAGCCTTCCCGTGTAGGCGACAGCCAGCACTTTTCCTTCCCCAAAGGCTGTAATACTAAATGTGTGATTTCAAGACAAATACTTTTCCTTTTCTTTTGGCTCTGATACTTAGGTTTCTAGTTAACCTCAGACAAATATATTGTGATGAAATGCTGCTCTCAATTTTGAGGCTGCTTTCATCACAGGTCAACAAAACTTCGTTTATACTGCCAGTCTCTTGTGTGTGGGAAATGCTAAGTTTTTTTTCCTTTTTATTTTAAGTTTATTTTAGTGATGTCTTTTGCTCTTGTTGCTGACAGCAGAATTTCACCTGCTGGAATCGATTTTGGCCTGTATCTTTGTGTATTTTTTTATATATATATATATATATAAACTTTCTCTACAATAGGCCTCTTTGGGCTTACCCAACCCAGTTGGATAAGCTTCGAGAGACACTAACTGTTCTAGATACTGTATTTCTGTTTAACGCTTTAGAGCAATACATGGCTGCTGTCAGCACTAGCTGCAAAGCAAAACGCAAACCAAGGGGGAAATCTTGGGTTTCAGAAGAGCAGAAATGCATCCATGTTCCATACGCTTTCGATGCCGCACCTCGTTTTTTCTTTTCTAATTTTTATTGCTCTGCCCTTAGCTAATCTAAAGAATGGCACAGTTTACCTACTGCATGTGTTCTTCCCTCTCCCGGGTTCGGTTGGTACGCCGGCGGCGAGTGGTTGATGGCATGAACCAGCCTCCGTGTTCCGTGCGATTAACCACGATTTTGCCACTCTCTCGGCGGTATCGGCAGCTACGACCTAAGCGCAGTGGTTCTCAAAGTGCCGCCTCGACAAGCGGGGTAGTCCTGGGGCTCTGCCTCTGCTCCAGCCGCTTCCGCAGGCGTCGGACGCTCCCACGCGACCCACGAAAAGCTGCTGGGTTCGGCTCGAGCTGCCACCATCGAGGGCTCTGGGCAGATAAAAGGGATCTGCGGCGGTTAGGAGCGATGTCTCGGGCAAAAAGAGGGACTGAAAAGCGTCAGATTTCCGAGAGAAAAGCAGCAGAGGTAGAAGACCCGCAGTGGCCGAAGGGCTGACGAGTGTCGCCCGCGGTACGAGCCGCGCTCGCCCAGTTGGCGGGTTGCTGTGGCCGGGAGGAGCAGCGTCCACCGCGTGCTTTTTCTAAGGGGTGGAAAACTTGAGAACCTCTGATCTAGGTTGTTAGTTTCTGAAGCTTCTCATTCATCCATGGAGTGGTAAAATTTCTCATGCTTTAACAGCTACATTTCAAAGACAACTTTCTTCTTTTCCATGGAAAATATTCCCTAATTGGAAGACGGGATAAAAGGGATGGGAGGAAGTTGCTTTGCAGCTTTGGGCAACAGGGACGCTAAGAGGTTTTCCTGGGGAGCCGGAGTCTGACTCAAAGCTGGGAGCAGCAAACTTACCTGACTTGAATCTGCTGTCCCTCAAGTATTCTGTTTTTAATGAAGTGGCACAGTTACATCTATGGCTGCTCTAGCACTTTTTTTTTTTGTGGGGTTTTTTTTTTTTCCATTTCCTGGTAGGTGGGTTAGGAATAAAGTGAAATGAGAAGACAGTTAACAAGCTCAGTTTGTAAGTTGCATGTGTGAAACCAAGATGAGGCATTAATTGCCTAATTACAGGAAGTATCCATTGCAATTTTCTCAGATTGACCTTTTTTTGAGAATTTAACACAAGTCTCTGTTATCTGAAACCCCTGCTTGAACCCTTGGTCCGCCCCTAATACTGTTCATCATCCTGTTTTGTGTCACAACACCCTGCTACCTTGATTCACTCTTCGTCGTTGGCTAGGTTTTGGATTTATTACTTTCGAGGACGAACAATCAGTGGACCAGGCTGTCAACATGCATTTTCACGACATCATGGGCAAAAAAGTGTGTAGTTGTAGTTTTATTTTACCTTAAGAACGAACCAAGTCTTGGGCAACTGGCAATTTCCCTGGCGAATAAGGATCGGTTTGGGCGGGCGGGGAGCGCGTACCTCCAAACTCGAGGCTTTCCCCACGGAGGTGGGGAAAGTTTCTGAGTTTGCTCGGTCAGGCGAGAGGGGGTGAGCTGGTGGCTGATCCCGGAGAGGAGACGGATCTTGAGAGCCTGAGAATTTCGGCCGTGGGTGGTGTTTTGGGTCAGGCCTTGTGCGAACAGACCTGGGGGTGTCTCCGAGCGGAGCTCACGCCGCAGCCGCTCGGTGGCTGCCGCCGTCGCTTCGGGCGCTGCTTGGGTGCAGGGATGGAAGGTGGTTGTTCCCAGCTGTTGGAAAGCCAGAATCCCAGTGAAATCTGAGTTGCTCAAGGCTTGGTTTAAGATACCACTCCTTCAGATGTGTATTTGATGCTCCGGTCTTGAGGTGGTGTGAGACAATCTGCTTTATATAATCTGAAACTTAAAGAGGAAAAGGAAAAAAAAGCCAAAGAACAAAACATCATGAAGGATTGGTTTTTTAAAAAATTGGGTCACTTACTGTGAAACTTTGATACAAACCCACGTACTCTATATAGTATTTAACCACAATGCAGTTAAGTGACCTCTGGTTGTTTCATCTTCATACTGTGTTGTCAGCAAATGAGTGTATGATAGGGAGGAATTTTTTAGGCTGCTTTGATGTTACTCGGCAGGGAACGTGCTCATACCTGTGGGGGGGGAAAAAAAAAAAATATAGAATGAAAAGGAGAGTAAATTGTTGCAGGACACCCAAGTTTTATGCAGAGAAAAGAACTTGTGAAAGAAAAATTAACGGCAGGAAATTCAGGTAAATGTCACGGCCTCGCAGCGTTGCGGTCTATCCGCAGTTTTTAAAGCAAGCGTTAAAGCTGCTTAACCTCAGAGGGACTCGACTGGAGGAGACCGCGAGCGCCGTCGCTCTCCTGAGACCGCTGCCTTGTGTAATTTCGCACTGTCTTTGAAAGTCTTTCTATGCGCTGACGTTTCATAAGCATTTCTCTAGCTCAGCCCGGGATATGTTCTTGCCTGTCGGTGGAATTTTGGTGATTTATGCACTATATGATGCTTTTTATTCCCATGCACTTACTTTGGGGTTGAGGGGTAGGCTGATTTCCTAACAATGCGAGTGAAGAAACGCGCTTGTGTAACCGAGAACGCGAGGGCGTGCTCTCGAGCGCTCCCCTTCCTGAGCAGATGCCCCGACAGCAGTAACTTCACCTTGGTAGGTGTGTGAATCCCCTGTGTGCCCCATACAGCCCCTGGTCTTCCCTTCAGCTTCCCCAAGAGGCCGTGAGGCAGAGATGGGAACAAAGGCTGGTGCATCCGCAGGGTGGCTCTGGGAGAGGAGAGGAGGGGAGGGAGAGCCCTGTGCGAGCCACCCGAATGTCACCTCTGACGCTGCCGCCTTTCAGACTGCGCCAGCGCTCACTCCGAGCTCTCCATTGTTTCCCAAGCTCAGTACCACCATGAAATCATCTATTTTTGACAAGTGCTCCCCCCACACTTTTCTTTCTTTCCTTTTTTTTTTTTTTTTTTTTCCTTTTTTCCTCCTTTCAATGACATAAACAGAAGCAGGCGGTGGTTTTTTTCAGTGCGGAGCCAGGGAGATGCCTCTTTTCCAGCCAGGCTTCGGGCAGGTGTAGGATTTTAACCTCGGCACTGAGAATGTCACGCGGGGATTTTTGGGTCCTCGGTTTGGCAGTTGGCCGCTTCCTGACGCGCGCAGAAAAATTAACGGGATTCTTCCACCCGGATTAAGGAGCTCCAGCTCCTCAGCTCTCTCCATTGACTAATAATGCCTGCGTTAGAAAGGGTATCTCTTTCTTCGGGGTAATTACAAAGGTATTGCTGAAACGAATCCATATGTTGTTGAAAGGAGGGGGGGAAAAAAAAGAAAAAAAAAATTAAAATTGCAAGAAGGACTCTGCTTTTGTAAGCAATAACTGAATTCCCTCAAGGCAAATGTGTTAAGACTCATTAATTTGAGTCCTTTGAAAAATTCCCTCGGTTCGTCTCTGGAAGGGCCTTCAGCTGACAGAGATTTGGTTACTGTCATGTCTAATGTCCTTGGGGCATCTGCGGGGGGGGGGGCAGGGGGCTTTGTCCTTGCCTGGTGCCTGCTTCCTGTTTGTTCTCTGACATGAATGGTTTTTAAGACATGGCAGGAAGAATTCTGAATACTTTATTTTCCATACTACTCAGGCCCATTGATGATTGAGATTTATTTCCTTTGTACTCTGGCACCCATTAAAATTAATCATAAAAAAAACCCCCAACTTGAATTCAGCGTGCATGAGTGCTGGGAGTGTTTCATTAAATCAGAAACTGAGGGGGTTTTTTGAGGGGGGGGGGTGGGTTATATTGAATGTGCAGCTTATTTTAAGTAGGTCAAATGCACTTATTCGATGGCTTGGAACACTAGGACATTTTATCTTTGAATAAAATAAGTTAAGCGCTGTGGCTTACTAATTTTGAGAACAGGAGGGCTTTTGTCACTGACTTAACACAGTATGAAGATTTGCTTCTTATTGACTCAACTGTCCATTTTTATTACTTGCATGTTTGTTTACTTTTTTGTTAGATGTAATGTAAGATTCTCTTATCACATCCATTCCCTCTGACATTGTTTGAGTTAATTGAGATTCTTTAAGCGTTAGCCTGGGGAAGGTAAGTCTTTATCTTCCATTAGACATTTAAATAAAATCTTAAGTTTAAAACCAAACAAACAAACAAAAAAAAAGCAAACAAGCAAATGTGTGTTTCTCAGGTATGAGCAGAGCTGAAAATTGCAGTTAGATGGGGTGGGTTAAACCGTAACTTCCAAACGAACCCCAGAGGTGTTGCAATGGTTAAAGCATTAGTACCCTTTTTCAGAGCGTGCTCTTTACTCAAAGTTGGCTTTTTTTTTTTACTGAAAACGTCACCTTTGTAACTCTTGCCTTAAAGGTTGAATTAGTACAGAAATCATTTACAAGGTTACGGGTTTTCTTAAGTGAAGAGCCGTTGTAAGAGGGTACTGCTGTTTTAAGATTACAGCCAATGAATGCTGCACTGTGATGGACCATAAGTGATTTGTAGGATGTGCTTTACTTGAAATGCCTCAATAGCAGGACTTGTAACGTCTTACCATCGTTTATATTGTACCTGAGAAACATTTTAAATTACTGGCCTTAAGTTTAATAATTAAGTATTTAGACATAAGTCATAAGATGCTAAGTGTAGTCTTAAGTGTAATTAAGGGTGTGTGTGAAGGGAAGGGGGGTGTATTAACCTGCAGCATCTCTCCTAAGTGGTGCCTCTGTTTGTTTAGGTGGAGGTGAAACGCGCAGAACCCCGGGATAGCAAAAGCCAAACTCCAGGGCCGTCCGGTGCCAGCCAGTGGGGAAGCAGGATCATGCCAAGTGCTGCCAATGGCTGGGCAGGTCAGCCCCCTCCAACCTGGCAGCAAGGATACGGCCCTCAAGGTACGGCTTCAGTCGCCTACGGGGTGCTGGGGGGGCTGGAGAAGAGCAGCCTGGCAGGGGAGCTGAGCAATGCTGAGCAAGAGCTAAAGGGCCCTTTAGGGGGGCGGGAGGAGGGGGACCGCCTCTG